>QLOK01013104.1:0-19723 GCA_003313805.1 Tricholoma flavovirens
GTCCTGCCCTGGCGTCGCTTGTCGTCGTGGTCCTGCCATCCCCGTTGTCGCGTCCCTCGTTCGTCGTGACCCCTCCCGTCATCGTACCGTGTTCCTATCCCAGTGTTGGTGTCCTCGTTGTGGCCGTTAACACCCGCAATCCACCCTGCGAGCAGTGGCTCACAGCGGTGGCGTAGTGGTGTGTGGGGTGTCGTGGTTCATTGTTTGTCGTTACAAGGTTATTATAATCTAAAAATAGACGAAGAAAACAGTTAATTGATAAAAAGAACGGAGAAAGAAGTAAGAAAAAAACTTAACTAGGGTCCAAACGACACATAAACGTCGTTTGGGCCTGTTTTCCGAGGCTCGCAGTGGCGGGGCGGGTGTTTTGGCACGTCATTGGCAGTATAATAGTTCCTAAAACAAGAACAAAACACATTAGTTAGTTAGTAAAAACAAGAAACGAACAAAACAAAACACACCTAGGGCCCAAACAACGATTGCGTCGTTTGGGGCCGCGTTCATCCGTTTGCTTGTTTGCAGCTGTTTGTGATGGTGGTTGAGGTGGGGATGGACCTGGGAATTGTGGTGGCGGATGTGGGTAGAGTGGCGGAGGTGGTGGGAAGGGAGGTGGCGGCAGCGTCGTCGTCGTTGGTGGTGGGTGTTCAACTTGAAGTTCAAGTTGTCGCCTTTGTAAGTGTGACTGAATGTGCCAATTCCCTTTTTTGTTCAAAATCCGCGTGTCGGTAAAACCCGCTGGGTTTGAAATAATTTGTAGGTCTGACTTCGAAATGTTAGCTTGTCTCCAACCAACATTAGAACTCCGGTTTCTGCCGAGCAGCCGCCTCTCTTAACTTTTCACGGGATGGTCAGGTTAAAAGAACGAGTCCTCGTACCTCGGACTCGTAACCAAGCCCCACAGGAACTAACAGATCTTGTCAACAGACAAGATAACGATGTTGTAACGATGACGTCTTCAAGAGCCTAGAGGCCATTGTTTGATGCAAGCGGCCACGAAGACCCCCCGACAAAGAATTGTCGGGATTCGTAGCCGAAGGGGTGTCGGTCCGCCTAGCACCATGTAGATGGTGATCTGACACAACACTGGCATCATTGGACACCCTCTCTCTTCTAGTTGTAGGTACAATGGCAAATACATATATAGAGATACACTTGTCACTCGGCTCAGAATGCTTACGTTAGATTAAATCTACCCATAAATATCATGATCAGTTTGGTTTCCTGATGAGTGGGCTCAGCGTAAACCTTGATGCAGAGTGGTATCACTGAGCGCTGGTCAGCATGGAAGACAAGCATTCAGTTTGGTACTTACGACACCAAATGCCTCGACATGGAGTATAACATCCGGTCCGCCTCTGAGTATATCCATAGGACGAGGGTTGCGTAGTGCAGCTTTCACGCTCCTTGCAAGTCCATCCGTTCCACATACTGAAGCTGTCATTAGCGGAACTCAATTGCTGACGACATAGAGGCATACCGTTCACAGACATATCACCGGTAGCGCTGGATATCTCATCTTCAATGATACGCTGCACATCAGGCCTGCCTTGCATGATGCTGACAGCGGTTTTGAAATCTTCCATGGGACGGTCGATTGATGATGACTCCTTTTCGGCAGCGCCGGTTGTGAATAGACGAATGTCAACGGTAATCCAGCTCGGGACATTGCGAATGATAGGAAGGAGGGTCTCTGATATCCATTTGAAATGACCTTCCCTCGAGATCAGAATAATATCCGTCGCACAAGACGAAAGTTCTCACTAGCATCTCGGAATGCCCATACAAAAACGACTTTGCTACAGGGAGGCTCATTCCATGAGGCACGACTGCAGTTTTGGATAGTCAGATGATTAAAACTTTTCTAAAAAGGATACTAACTGAACGATATCCAGTAGAAGGGGAAGGATGAAGGATACTCCGGATCCACCTTAAAACGCAGATCAATAACCATCTTGCTCATTGAGGTTCGTGACTCGGAGGGTAACATACCAGCGATCAATAGGACTGTACCATAACCCTTCAATATTGGAGGGGAGCCGTAAGGTCCGTCGAAGAAGACTTTCATGGACTTTTTGTCTTGTGCGTTGCGGAGTAGGCTGGCCGTGAACCCCTTTCTCACTCGAACCAGAAAGGTAAGTCTTTGGACGTCCGTTACACTGCTGTACTTCAACTCCGGCCGGGTATTCGTATGTGGCTTACTGAGCGGCATGGCACTCAGATCGATGGTGGAAATGGTAAACGGGTGGAATTGGAAAGGTGCAACCCCGGGCATGCTAAGGTACGCAGATTGTCCTGGACTCCAGTTGACATGTTGCGGACGATCAAGCGATATGCGGAGGAAGTCGGGCGATAGAACGTCGACATGAGCATCAAGTTCAGCAGGCCGGTTTGATAGAATATAACCAAAATTGTAGACAACGAGACGGAGCGCGCGGAGGAAACGGTCAAGGCCCATCAACAGAAGAGCTGGCCAAACATAATCGCCAAAGCTAAGGAAATATTGAGATCATCGCGGATTATTTCAATGTGACAGTTTGAAAACTTACCCATTGTTCCGTGCGTGATAATACGCCGCCGCTACAAATACCCTGCGATATGTATAAGCTTTAGGATTCATTTTTATTATAGAGAGCGTATACCACGATAGTATAAAATGGATACCGAGGAAAGTTTCGTAACTACGGTTCCGCAGAGGCCGCACGGACATGATGGCCAATATTGAGAGGGAACATCCGGCTATAAATCCGCATTGAAGCCACTGCTGACCCCATAGTATAGGTTCTACCCTATAAGTCCAGAATTAACAATAGGCTGCGGGGGAAGAGTTACAACAGGAGACGCACCCAACCATCAACTAATGAGTATTATTGTAAGAGCAGTGTAGCTTGGGTGAAAAGGAAAACACTCACCCTGCCTGATCCATGGACCCAGGTCAGGACGCAGAGAACACGGGCAGTCATACGATGCATGTAATTTATCTGAAGACGACCGTTACCTACAGTGCATCGAGACGACGAGGTGCTTTGTGCTTACTCGATTGACACTAATTCCTGTTAGGACTGTACGTAAGGTTAGCGAATGGAGAAACAAACACATGCCACTTGGCCCTACATGAAATTATATTGTTCTTCATCCCTAGGGCAGCAGTGAGAGATATCTGTGTGGCGACAATGTGTCCTGCAGTATTGGCGTAAATATGAGGGTTGACTTTCGACCCTAACGATGATGTAGCTATCGAGAACCTACTGTAAGTTCACCATATCATACTTAAGCACAGGATACAACGTACAATTAACGAATGACCATGCAAATAGAATTGCAATATAACCCGCAGTCATAAATACTTCTGCTAAGTTGAGAGTATATGAATCGCCCAGCGAAATGGTCCAGCGAAATGCGATGGCGCGGAAGGTATGCATAAGAGCCACAGGTAGCCGTTTGCTATGTATGACGTCACGATTGCGAGGTGCGGAAGAGTGGTGCGGAACCCGCCGCCAAAGTAAACTGAAAAGACTGACGAAATGGCATAGAGAGATGAACGCAATAAAACCGCCGATGCAGACCCATGCACGAGTCGGGTACAGGCCCGCTTGCTCGTCAGCACGTTTTAGGTCCTCCAGCGGGACTTTAGGAACGGTGGCAACGGCAAGAATCCAAAAGTTTAACCAAACCATCAAGGCAAGGGCATTGTAACGTGAAATCATTGTGGCCAAAGGAAGGGTGGCCTCGACAAAAAGCTCTAGAGCCTTATATAATTACACTGCCGAAATAACTCAGCCTCGTTACATGATGAGATTTGGTATGGTAGACCCTGGTAGACCGAGTTTCGGATAATTGGGCTTGAGATTTCCCCATCGAGATTGTGACTATCTGTGTAGATCCTTGCTTCGTAGGACGTCATGAATCATGACCGTGGCTGCAAGAGTCTTTAAACCGATATCTACACCGTCGCACATGTTCAAAGCATTTCTATACAGTAGTCCCCAAAGACAGTTGGTTTCGACATGGTCGCCTGTGGGTTCCGCTTGCCAGTGCTTGGCACTAGCCTGAGCTTGGATCACGTAAGCGTGGGGACTGCGCACTGATTGGTGTCATGGAGAAGTGGCCCCACCACTGGGAAGGAAAGCCAAATCAACCTTTCCGAATAGGACAAATTTATTGATATAGGAATTGCGATTGCCGCGGTATCCTGTCACGGCTATCACTTCGCACCAAGAGGTCACAGATCCACCGATGGCGGACGTCAGATCCATATGTGTGCCTGGCCAACACTTCACTTTCCCATGGTCGGCACAGCTCGGCAGAAAGAATGAAATCAATTCGGCTGGCTACGGCACAGGATGGTAGAGCTTACTAAGTTACTATATGATTCTCAAGCAACGTTCATATTCAATGAAAAATATCACTTTGTGGCTGGAAGTAAGAATTATAAGGAAGATAAGCCAATGCAAATGGCACAGGTGCCACATTGTAAATTGGTTGTGTAGGACGAGCCCGTCGAGGAGACTCGCCATGTAAGTCTTGGATCGCTGGTAGGCGATCCATACGAGCAGCATCATAAGTAAGGTGCCTCATTACAGAGCGACCGACAAGGTCATCGGGCATCCCCAACCTTTCCTCCTCTGCTGGCGAGATGGTAATCTTCTCACGAAACTTCGTGTGGTCACTTCGCTGCTCCCATGAACCATGTCGTTCTTGAAGATGCCGATGAATGTTGTACTTCCAGTATATGTCTGAGCAGAATTCGCACTTTATAGGAACATTAGTACAGGATTTCTTAGTGGACATCTTTGCAGCAGCATGAATCATAAAATGGTAAGCCTTTGGGCATGTTGAGCATGCTTTTCCGCTTTGTATCGAGACATGGCATTTGCCGCTCATGCTCGATTGGCCACAAAAGCCACAGGGATACTCGGAGCTTGAAGGCTCGATAGCAAGGAGGGTGAAGCCAGGTTTGGTTCGGCAAGCTGGATCATGCAACGAGAGAGGATAAGTGAGACAAGGTGTCCCAAGGGACCAGTGGTAAGAGAACCCTTCACACAGAGTTGAGCCTAGAGGGAGCGGCCTTTGAAAATTTGACTTCTCTCAGCAAGAATACGATCTGAAGATTAACAGGTTTGTAAACTAGACAAATTTGGAATGAGTGCTTACCTGCAAACTTTAGGCGACATTTATTACTTTTTTGATGTTGAATTAAGGTATTAGAGGAGGAAGAGTTGCCTTGACCTAGGCGCTCGTAACATACATTGCAAAGAACTCCATTTGATGTTGGTTGGACATTATTTGACAGAGAGTGATGGGCACGAGACGGAGAGGGAGGGGATACACTACTTACAGTGGTAGTTGACGAACATGTTGAAGTTATGGCGGTCCCTTCGATCGAACGCGTCGCGTCGCCTCAGCAAGACGCGTTACTTATCCACTCTGGCAACTGTAGGACCGTGACTAGCCACCTAACTGATGGCGAATTGCTCTCCGACTCATGTGCCGTCAGAGCCGTGTGGCGGTACCCCCCCCCACCCGTGGGAGCTGTACGTCCATGATCGGTGGATCTGTGACCTCTTGCTTCGCACCACTCAAAGAGAATCAACTTTATGATTGTACTCACGAGCACCAAGGCCATCAACGGCAGTAGATTTAGTTTATATATCGATGAAACCATCTCTACCGTCGCTACTGATTCCATGGTGAGATACATAGTCAAAGTCAAATCGTCATTCGTCCGATTGCATATCTTCATGACACCGTTTAGGAAGAACGGGATATGGTGCCATTTACGAATCGAACACCCTCCGTATGTTCGCGAAACCCGTACTAGTAGTAAGTTCTCCCACGTTCAAGTTGATACGATACGGTCGGTTCATTTCTGGATTCAAAACGATACCTCCCGAAAAATCACAAACATTGCGGGGACCAAGTTTTTGATCCCCGGACAGCATTTCAACCGAAATCGAACCATATTGTGCTACCGCTTACCGCCGGACCTCTCGCGTAGTTAAAAAGGGTACGAGATCACCAAAATTCAAGACCCACAATGTGTGTAATTTTTCACGAGGGGCCTATCGTTTTGAATTCAGCTGTCAATACTATCCGGCAAAACTCGCTTCTGACTCGAACAGATTGAATAGTTCAGAAAAGTATACGTACGAGAAAGATTCCACACAGATGCCAATTCTGGAAATGAACGAGAATAACCAGGGTATCACCTTGTGGATTGTGCTAAAACAAAAAAGGGTTTGTGTTGGCTGTCGACATGACGATTGGGTAGCCCGAATATCGCAGGAAGACATGCGGCTTACTAGTATTTGTCTTTGTTTTGGACTGTCGTGAGGAGTACCCACTGCAATGAGGACGTGAGGCCAGGCTGCGGAGTCGAAGATCACGACAACATCACAATCAATTTATTAATATCAAGCTTCAAGGGTGACGAGTTGTTCCAATGCGCCACAGTATGATAGATGAATGTGATTAACGGGACATCTTGGCGGGACAGAGATAGGGATTGAAATCCACCTGGGGAACTTTTCAACTGTTGTTGTTGTCATAATCATATCAGGAAATCAAAAGGATGCTGATATAACCAGCTAAAGGCAAACAGACTGATACACTGACCTGAAAATATAATCAAAAACAATTGTATATCAGAGCTCTGCAAGAATTCTAGGACTTTGCCATGCCTTGAAAGGATTCCATTGATTTGTAGGCTTCTCAACTTTGACACAGCCACAACCCCATGAGCTGAACAAAATGCAAAAACCCATTTACGAGTAGGGTCCGAGTTCTCCGTAATATAGTCGTCATTCATAATCAACGAAATCAGGTGATGTCATTCTTCTTGTGATGCGTCACGTGCATCATTGTCGAAATTATGTGTCAATGTGCTTGAAGTCAATTTTGGGAAGAATTCAGAATAAATATCATTAATTGCATGTAGATATAGCATTTGTTCTATCAAAAGAAGTCAGGAATGTCTTAAGGTAGGAGACATCTATAGCTCACCGACATCACATGATCAGTTGTGACATTGACCAAATCAGTCAAAATTCTGTAGGATTCAGCTGCACAAATTCTACAGCTAGTTTATACAAAATGTACTCACGGGGAAATAGTCAAAATATACTCTTAATGGGCTTGAGATAGTCAATGTTATGTAAAATAGTGTTGTCAAATTAATTTTGAAAAAGTTACATCCAAATGTGTCAATATTGGCATGTCATGTCTCTTTAAGATCATGTAGCTCATCCTAGTGTGCAGGTAATATGGCTAGAAAGCACAAGGTAACACTCTCAAGAGCAGCAAACCTTAGGCAAGGCTTGAAATCTGCAAAGCAGCAGAGAGTTGAGCTTTTAGATGGGAATGGGAAAGAAAATGTAGTATGTGATTCCTTTGTTTTGGTAGATTCAAGCAATTATAAATATGGGAACAGGTCCCTTATACATCAGAGCAGTTACTAATACATGACCAGCATACCACCGATAGGTCACTGGTTTCAATGAAGAGTATTGGCTTGCATCTGGACAAGACTGATGTAAACATGGAAATGAATGTTTTCTTGCCCCACAGAGAGTATCAGTATCACATACTGGACTCTCAGCCATCTGTACCTCTGCAATATGTCCATATATTCACAGTACCATCAATGACAAATGCAGTGGGGTCCAACAGATCATCTGAGCCTATTAGCACTGGCACCAACTTGGAAATCATGGCTACCCAGCCCCACACAGATTTGTTGGAAGGATGCTGGGTTTGGCAACCTACACTGGACTTAAGGTGGGCTAGAAAGACAGGATCAAGTTATCTTCATTGCATGGAAGTGGGAACCATGAGCTACAGTAAATGGGGGGATGATAAACTACTGTACCTTCATTGCACAGAAGGGGGAATGACTCATCATGTTCCTTCCCATATCCTTCATAACAGACAAGGTATTGTACACCCCTGCTGTGTCAGCATGCATCCACAATTTTGTCGATGTGGACATGGCACTGTTCCGATACTGCATCAGTGTATGCAATCACTCTGCTTGAAACTGATTACTAGCTGAACAATTCACACTGTGAGTGCTGGTTTTAGGCAGGTTCCCCAGTTGATACCTTGTCCATACTATACCAGCTTTCACCGGACTCAATAGTACTCAATGACCACTCAATACTTTGAGATTATATCAATCTTAGTATGCATGATATCACGTGGGTAGTTGCAACTGTAACTTTCAGCTGATAACAACCGATGGGACCCCCTCACTACACCACTCTTAAGTTGGAATGACCTTATATCAATCAGATCGACTTATCATCTGATATATTAGGTCAGCACTAGTAGCACTCCTCTGTGCTGTCTTCAGTGACAATTGGCCTTGGTTGGGAAGGCTCCCAGTCTGGGAAGAGGAGTGGGTTATTGGGGACCTATCATTTTAGGAAGTGTGCATGGAAGCCAGGGAAGGTGTTGGGGTGGTTGGGAAGTTTGAGGGTGTATTCTGAGTGTTCAGGGAAGGTGTGTGTGACTGTGTAGGGGCCATCATGTTGCAGCATGAATTTGGTGACTTGTGTTCTGCCTTTGCTTTTGTAATTGCAGCAGCAATTGTCAGTGGAGAGCATGACAAGGTCACCGACCTTGTAGACATCCTCTGGTGCCCAGTGTTCATTGGCATGGTATGCCTGGTAGATTTTGGCTGCAAGTAGGTTGTCCTGCACCTCTTGGACATCTAGGTGGACACATGTAATGATGTTGTGTGCAGTGATCTGCTCGGTGGGTGCATTCTCATTGAGGGGCATAATGGGGGGAATGATGCCTGGAGATTGGCCAGTTTTGAGTTGGAATCCAGAGAAGCCAGTGGATGCATTCATGGTGTTCATGATGGCAAAGCATACATGGGAGAGTTTGGCTAGCCAGCCCTTCTGGTTGTTGTTGACATGGTACCAAATGGCTTGGTTCACAGTTTTGTTTTTCCATTCACTGCTGCCATCAGTTTCAGGGTGATAGGATGTTGACATTTTTAGTTTGATGCTGATGAGCTTGTGGAGTGTGGTCCAGAGGTTGGTGGTGAAGAATGCATCTCTGTCAGAGACAAGGTGTAACATGAGACCATTTTCACAGTACCATTCATCAAAGAGCACTATGGCAACCTGGGTGGTGGTGTATGAGGAGTGAATACCAGTGATGCATATATCAGCCCCAAGGAGGTCCATCATGGTCAGGATGGTTCCTTCCATTCTCCTCTGGTAGTGGGCTGATGAAATCCAGGGCAATGGTGTCAAAGCGGTCATCAGGTACTGGTAGTGGATGCAAAGGACCAGTGGGTTTTGTGGTCTGGTTTTTGTTTCTCTGGCACTCAGTGCATGATTGGATGTATGTATTTTCCAAGTCCCAGTGCATGTTTGTCAAGTAATAGGAGCCATGGAGGGATTCATAGCTTTTATCAAAGCCAAAATGGCCCAAGGTGTCATGCACCAGATTGTAAAGTAGTTCACAGACTTTGAGATCTTGTGGGATCACAAGTCGGCAGCCAAAATAGAGGAGCTTATCAGTAAGGGTTGCCCCTTTGATGCTCCCCATGTCAATGTCCTTCATAAGTTGTTTGGCAAAGGAATCAGTCTCATAGTCAGTGATAATGGCATCAAGAAGTGACTGATCTGTGGCAATGTTTAATATGCCACCAGCTGGCATTTTGGGTGCATGGCATGTGTAAGCAATTGCACAAGTGGCAAGGCGTGCATCTGGTATAGCATCAAGCATGCAGGATAGGCATCTGTGGCAGTGTTTTCTTCACTGCAGAGGTATGTGATATTGTAGTCAAAATCAGCCATGTACATTGACCATCTCATTTGTCATCTTGACATCTCCTTCAGTGATTGGAAGTATTTGAGAGTTCAGTGGTCAGTGAAGACTTCAAAATAGGTGCCAAGTAGGTGAGATTGCCATTTTGTAAATGCCTTGACTATGGCAAGTAATTCTTTCTCATGGACTGGGTAATTCTTCTCAGCATCATTGAGTTGGTATGAGTCATAGGCAACTGGCCAGGCAGTTTCCCAGGTCACACCAAAACTCAGAACAGTGCCAGTGCAGCGGTCACTTTCATCAGTGGTGACATAAATGTTGATGCCTTGTCATCATAATTAATTACAGTGAGACAGTCAGTGCTGAGAACCAGGTCTTTGATGTGCTCAAAGGCGGCCTGGTGTTCTGTGGTCCATGTTGGAAATTCCTGGTCACATTCCTTGGTGGTGAGTGGCATGAGCACACTCATATATTCAGCAAGTGCTGGTAGGAATGTGGCAATGTACCTGGTTAATCCCAGGAATCCCCTGACATTGGTGGCAGTTGTTGGTTGTGGCCAGGAGGCAATGTGGTCAGTTTTATGGGGATCAGGTTTGATGCCTGATCCAGAGAAGATGTGGCTGAGAAAACATAACTCAGAGGCAAAGAGGTTGGATTTTGCCTGGTTGCAATATATGCTGGATTTTCAGAGGGCCTCAAGAATGGTGGCACAATTTTGTTCATGTTCCTCCATGGCTTGTGACCATATAATGATGTCATCAATGTACACATGACAAATCTTGCTGATGAGTTCCCAGAGTGCATCAGTCATTTGGTGCTGATGTGTGGCAGGCACATTGCATCCACCCTGTGGCATGACAGTCCATTCATAGAGTCCCCACAGTGTTCTTACAGCAGTGAGGTGAATCTCATCTGGGTGTACTCAGGTCTGTAGGAAGAAGTTGGTCATGTCCATCTTGCCAAATATTTTTCCCTTTCCACAATCAGCAAGTATATCATCTATGTGGGGTAGAGGGAAGTTGTCTTGTACAGTATTTTCTGAGGAAGATGGTCTTATCCAGCCTGCCTTCAAGTGGTCATCTAGCAGTCATTTCCAAGGTTTTTGGTATTTACTTGGTGCTGCATATCCTTTCCAATTATTGATCTTGGTGGGGTCTTTGAGCTGAATTTGGTGAAACATGTGGCCAGGGATGTCTTCAGTACTATCAGGGAGACAAAGTGGGAAACAGTCCACAAATTTGAGTTTCATCTTTGCATCTTTCTCCTTGAGGAGTTCTTGGAATGCTCGGCCCTCAATGCAATCTCACACCACAGACATGATTGGTCTGGGCAGTAAGCAGCCAGTGAGTGCTGGTGTTCCAGAGTTTTCAAGAGTGGGTGGTTTTGGAGTCTGAATTTTTTTTGGTGTCAGTGGAGGTATAACTTGTTGTTTGCCTTGGGGCTGGGGTGATTGAGGAGGAGGATTGAGAAGGTTGAAGCCAGACTGTTTGTCAATGGCTGTTCACTCATGTGTGTCAATCACAATCTGTTCAGATGAAAGAAATGGAATTCCTAGTATAATCAATAATGATAGTCCCTTATTTACTTTCATCCTATGTACCCTTGATTTCCACACCCCCCAGTCTGATTGTAGCTCCACGTTGACAAACTCCTTGCAGTTGAGTTTCTGCTTACTCAGTGATGACAGGTTGTTTTCCTTTTTGGGAAGAGGATAATGTCAGAGGCTGAGCTGCTGACAGAGCTTGAGGCTAATCACTGTGGAGGGGGAACCAATGTCCATTAGTGGATGGATTTGTACAGGAAATTTGGTGATGAGGGGGCCAGTGACATATAATGTAGGATAGAGGTGTGATATGGAGAAGGGGACTTCAGCATGGGGAGGGATGCATGAGTCAGTCTCATTGTCTTTATTCTCCTCTTCCAGTGCAGATGTTGCTGGTGCCATGAGGGTTGCATAGGTTTCAGCATCAGGCCAGGTGTTGTCAGCCTTCATTGGGCAGTCAGCGTTTTTATGGCCAGTGTTGAATTTGCGGCATTGTGTGCAGCCAGCATGTTTGTTGAGGAGGGCTCATTCCTCAAGTGTGAGGGCTGGTAGGTGTTTTTTCTCAGTCTGTCTTGTTTTGTTGGGACTGGTAGCGGAGGTGCTTCCCTTTGCTGGTGAATCAGTGAGTTGAGAGAGTAAGTCTTTCTTTACACCACAGCAGTGGAGACATCAATTAGTTTTTGAGTGCAAGCATCTTCAGCCCCCATCTGGTCATTGCGTTCTTTGACCTCAATAGCCCAGGGGGCAAGATCAATGGCCAGAACAGGTTTGAGACTGATGTTGAGTCTCAGGTCAGGGTGGAGGTTGGATTGGAGCTGGGTTCTAAGTTCAGCCTTGGTGAGAGCCTTGGTTGGTGTGGAGGTGGCAAGGATGGCATTTGGGTTCTTGAGCTCAATTTTCCAATCTATAAAGACTTGATTGCCTTGGGATGAAGAGAGGATGGCTTTGAGAATGTCATGTGACCAGTTTCTTTTGAGGACCAGTTGGGTGAGCTCTGAGAGGTAGGCATCCAGAGAGAGAGCATCAATACTGGTTTGATCAGCTTGGTACCATGTGATGAGCTGTGGTTCAAACATGCCCTCAGCAACATAACTGACAATTTCAGTGTCAGTCTTCCTGCCATGCTTCTTGTAGTGGTGGTGGTAGGTGTACTTTCATTGGTGGACGAGTCGGTATCAGTGGTTGGTGGTGACAGTGGTGGTGATGGGTGGAAATCCCAGTGCTTTTGTTGTGTGATTGGTAGTGTCTCTAATTTGGCTGGTTCGCCAGAATCCTGCAATTTTCTTCTTGTGCTCCTGGTGAGTGGGATGGAGGTAGAAGGTTGATGAGACAGGGTTGGTTTGGTAGGTGAAGAAAGTTGTTGGTGTCAAAAAAAAGTGGAATGATGCTGGGTTTGGCAACCTACACTGGACTTAAGGTGGACTAGAAAGACAGGATCAAGTTATCTTCATTGCATGGAAGTGGGAACTGTAAGCTACAGTGGATGGGGGGATGATAAACTACTGTACCTTCATTGCACAGAAGTGGGAATGAAGGCTAGGAAAAATAAGATGTACATAATATATCAGAAAAGATGGCCTGTCAGCAAGAGGCCACATCAACATACATGTAGTTATTGAATAAGTAGGCACTGCATCAGTGGAGCAATATCAGAACTGATGTGCATGCATGCAAAGTGTAGAGTTGTTGTCATCGTCAGTGGTAAGTGTCGAGGGAGGTCACATGATCGTGTGACCACATGTGGGCACAGGTAAGTATCAGAAATGTTTGTGGCACCTATCTTTGCTGTGTTGTTGTTCTTGTATAGATATGTGTGAGTGCAGGCAAGGGCATCAGTTATGTGTTATGTCAGCATTTTGATGGTGGGCGACTGCAGGCAAGTGTCAGCAAGCGTATGCAAGTCTCAGTGGTGGTAGATGTTGTGAGTCTGTGTTGGGGCAGGCTTACATTTGTCTCCTAACAAGGACTCAGATAATGAATCAGATTCTGTGGAAGAGGATAGAAACGGTGTCATCAATGATGTGGAGACTGAAGGGAATAGATTGGATGATGTGACACCAGTAAATCCATGTGATGAAACACTGCAAGACATAAAAGAGAAACATGACATTACAAAAAACATATCTCAGAGAACACCATGCTGATATTTGAAGTCCTTAGGTTATCATTTCACAGTGCCAAAGAAAGGACAGCATGCAGATGGTCATGAGCATGCTGATGTTGTTTGGTACCATGGGAAGAAGTTTTTACCAGAATGGCAGGAGATTCAATATCATATGTATAGTTGGACAAAGGACAACATACTGGAGGAGATTAGCCTTCAGGGGAAGCACATGGTTGTCTGGTTCCATGATGAATCAATATTTTATGCACATGATTGACAGAAAAAAGATTGGTATCATAAGGATGCACTGGTAAAGCCTTACACAAAAGGGGAGGGTGCATTATTGATGGTGATGAAACCAGGGAAAAATTGAGATGGCTATTTTACAAGTGATGATATTGGGGAACAGGCACAGGCAGCCATGGACATCGTCACTGAATTTTATCCTGACTGCCTGCCAAATGCCAAAATTTACTCCCAAAATAGGCAACAGTTGGGGAATTGAAGCCATGAAATGCGACACCATGGGAAACCTTGTTTATAACACTGATGGGTCACTGGCAAAGGAGAAAGTTCAGATGGGCAACACTGTCCTTTCTGATGGAACAGTACAATCACTTTATTTCCCTGATGGACATGCATGGGCTGGTGTATTTAAAGGTATGGCCATAATTCTGGAGGAGCACAGTTATACTGGGGCACACCAGATGTGAGCTGAGTGCAAGTCATTCAATTGTGCCCCACCTGCCTTGGATTGCTGCTGCCATCACATACTGTTCAATGAACCAGACTTTGCACATGTTGACACTATACTCGAGACAACCTGCAGCACTCATGGATTTCAAGTAATTTTCCTCCCCAAGTTTCATGGAGAACTTAACTTTATTGAGAAATGTTGGGGTTATGCCAAGCAGCTCTACCACTTGGACCAGGTACATTGCAAGAAGATCACATTGAGCATAATGCACTTGCTGCCTTGAAAGCTATCCCTCTCAAGTCAATGCACCAGTGCAGTTTTGTGTCAGACATTTATCATCAAATAATGATGTTTAAATATAGCTTTGCAAATTGCTCCCATCAATTTATTGACACATATGGTAAAGGCCTCAATGGCCAACAAGCAGCCTGGGTGGCAAAAAAATATTGTGGCCATCACATGCTTCCAGAAACTTTGATGGATAACCTTGAACAGGCAAAGTTCAGCTAATGTTTATAGATAATAATCTCATGCTCTCTGAAGCTCATTCTTATGCTAATCAATATACTAATCCACTTACCATGTAGATACTCTAGTTCACCTGCTTTATAGTCCATAGTAGCAATTGTTGATACAGCATACCAGTATATAAACATAACTTTTTTCAATTCCAGACTCAATTTTTAATTTCATAGTAAATGGCTTTGTATTTGATCAATCATAATGTATATAAATAGTTCCCTATTATTAGATTGGGGAAATGCAAGCTGAGCAACAGCTAGAGTAGTTTTCTGCATTGTTATCCTGTTTTGGGCAGTGATGTCACATAAAAGTCACAACATGTGACATTGGTGAGCTATGGATGTCTCCTACCTTAGGAAAAACATGCATGGGTCCACTCCCAGAGCATATGAGCATGGTGAGTCCCCTTTCATGATCATGTGTGGTCTCCAGTGATGCAGGACCCCACTGTGCAGTGCTGTTCCCTGAAATATACTTTCATAAAAATTTTCTCATAGCCTCAACATGGCTGTGTGTGAGTTCATCAAGACTGTGATGATCATAGCCTGGGCCCTTCTTGTGAGGTGGCTTGAGCACTTTCTTGATATCCGCAAAAGCGGCCTCTGCTTCCACTATTGTTGGTGGTAAACTGAAAGTTCCAATTTTCTCATATCAAAACTCAACTTCTGGTTCCTCATCATCACCAGTGCCTCCAAGTCCCATATCCATGACCTTGCTCTGTGGTGTATTTTCAGCCATATTGACATCATTCTCATCCAAGTCAACAGCAACTGTTTCTCCCACATCATGTCTAATTTCCCATTCTGTCTCAAGGGTGACAGAGCCTGCTGAAGATTTCCCAGTTAATCTCAGCATTACTTCACATGATAATGTCACAACAGGTGCTGACACTGGAATGTCGCACAACACCCATTCTGGATCTGGACTTGATGGTGCCAGCCTTGCCTTCTTTGGTGAAGGAGATGACACCAGTATCTAAGTATAAATTAATGACACTTCACAATGCAACACATCAAATTAGACTCACATTTTCCTTTTCCTCCAGATGCTCATGCTTGTGTTTCTTGCTATTACTAGCAGCCCAACTTCCTACATTTGTCAAAAACTTCATTTTCTTGAGCTTAGGCATTGTATGTGATGTGTTCTGCTTTTTGTCAGCCTAGATTTGGCTGGTGGCTATATATAGATACTAAAAATTGGAATCCTCTTTTTATAATGACAAATTCAAAAATCCAACTCTGAGGAATTGAGTTTTTTCACTTTCTGCTCAATTCCTCAGGCATGGATTTGATGAAAAGTCATTTGTCTCAAATCTTTTTTGAATTTCTGAATTTGTCATGCAAAGTAATGTTTTCATCATGTGATCCCATTGAGTATGAATGATGACTATCTTACTATGTAAGGCAACATGTAATATGAGGCAAGATGTGACATAAAATCTGAGATCTGAGACCTTAAGTGTTAAATCCCAGTCAAAATTGGATTGGGTGTGGCTGAGAATGATTGCTAATAATGTATTTTATCTCTCAACCTATGAGAGAGTATATTTTTGACACATTAACTCAATTTTTGATCTAGACAGAACAAGATACTGCAAGACCTAGCATACTTTCTAGATTTATCTCAATAAACAACTATTTTCCATTGAGCAACAGTGAGAAGGATTGAGAAAATGGATGTTTGTTGGCACAGGCCAAATATGGTAATTATATCTAGAAATAAACAACCTCCCATTGCATGCTGAACCACACAAATCCCACTACATCTGCCCTCCAAATTACTGGCTTGATGCTGCAAGTTTCTGTAACATGGCATGATCAGTACACATACCAATACACTTACCCACTGCTTAGTCCATTCAATGTATTTCTGAGGAACAGTCAATATACTAATTATATATCAGAGTTATAGATATGTACCTGCTTTTCCTCCTCAGGCAACACATCCCAGTGATGACCAAATTCTTCAGTAGTTCCACCCACTGCTAGCACCCAATCTCAAGCACATAAATTCCTGAATATGTCAGCAAATATATTGATTCAGGTGCAAATCAACTCACTTCAGTGTATTTGAATTTGGTGCACTTTTTTGGTGCCAGCTTCCTCTTTGTTATGGAGTTAGCCCCAATGGTCTGAATTCCACAGTGAGGTGGCAAAGAATTTGTGGTTGTGATTGCTGGGCCATAAGTAGTCAACATAATTATTGAAGATGGGTTAACTATGGTAGTAGGTTTAACTGTCACAGAGGAGACTACAGCAGCATCAGTGTTGGTTGATGACATTCCAGATGAAGCAATGGTGGGAACAGGAATAGAGGTCATAGTGGTACTAGGCATTTGCTGATGCAGCAGCCAATGGACCAGGAATAGTTGTCACAGAGGTCACAGTCATCAGGAAAATCTGAAAAAAACTTAAATAGGCTTAATCTCAGCTTAGGATGCTTATTGGTTGTTAAGCACAAATAAGCTGAAAATAAGCAAACAACCTAGCTTACATGTGCTTAGCAAGTACTTATAGTTACTTATTTGGGCTTGGAATTCAAATTTGGTGATCCAAGCATGAAATCTGGTAATCTAAGTTGAATCAAGCATGAATTAAGTTGCAAATTAAGCTATTCAAGCTAGGTCATTTTCTTATTTTTGGCTTATTTGTGCTTAACAAGCAATAAGCACACTAAGCCAAGAATAAGCCTGTTTAAGTTTTTTTCAGATTTTCCTGATGGTGGTATCAAACAGTGCTGGTGCAGCAGCCACTGGACCAGGAATAGTCATTGCAGAGGTTATAGTGGTATCACACAGTGCTGGTGCAGCAGCCACTGGACCAGGAATAGTCATTGCAGAGGTTATAGTGGTATCACACAGTGCTGGTGCAGCAGCCACTGGACCAGGAATAGTCATTGTGGAGGCTATAGCAGTATCAGACAATGCTGGTGCAGCAGCCACTGGAATAGGAATAGCCACCACAGAGGTCACCACCATGCTGGAGGTCACTGGTGTCATTCCAGATGAAACAGCTACAGTAGTTGTCACAGAGGACAGACTTGGAGTGTCAGAGGTGATACCAGTTAGGAATATGGAGGAGTTTGCAGTGGTGTCAGAAATGGCTTGAGTCATGCTAGATGAAACATCCATAGTAACATCTGAGCAGGTGGTCTTCACAGAGGGAGTTGCAAAAGCATTCCTAGCAGCATTGGCACCAGTTTCTGTGATAACATTGACTGCAGCTCCCCAGATATAACTGTTGGCCTGAGGGTTATGTTAGCAGGAACTTGGGGAATGGCAGTGGAAATGAGGTTCATCATTAATGAATCCATCCTGCTTGCATCAACCATGGCAAGTGAGTTTTTGATCTATATGCACAGTGGAACAATCTTAATAGGTATCAATAAATATTAATGGACAAACCAACCTGAAAACTCCTCATGTTGACCTCCATACTGGCAGCAGACAATTTGGAGGGAGGAGCACTGAATTTCAGTTTCTTTGCTGCAGGTTCATCAGGTGGTTGCATACTGGGTTGCTTCTGGTTCAGAGCTGTGGCATCTAGATTCAGAAGAGCAGCAGTATCTTCTTGCTTCACCAAAGCCTTCTGAGATGTTTTGGAGCAATTTCTGTACCAAGACAGATAGTTATCTGTAGCAATCTGATCAGCCTTCCAATCAAGTTCACACAGCAAAAGCTCAGGACATCTTTGACACATTTTGCAGCAATATGCTTGTGACATCTTGATATCGGCTTTCCCCCAGGAAGGTGGCAGTCCTCCCTCATTTGCCATGTGCACCCAAATCAACCTTGCATATCAGTGGATTTCAGTTGCTCTCTGGCCATCAATCACATTGCTAGTTTTTCCCTCTACATAGTGCATTGTAACATTAATACCTTGGAATGCACAAGTTGTTCTGCATTATGAGCTGTTGTCCAGTACCATGGCATCATTATCTTGTTCTGAAAAATCAAGTCAATCACATCTAGTCCAAAATTGCACATCAGGATTGTTGAGAAGTAGAGGACTTGAAAGAATGAGTGAACTAAGTTGGTTATTTTTGCAAGGCACTATGTACAGAATATATATACTACTTTGGGTCATTGCCCACTGTAAACTAAACAACTAAGCAAGAGGTGGCATCTATTTATGGTGGTGTGCTCAGCCACAATTGTCCTTGTTCAGTTGCACTAATTATAGCATTGGAGTTGCTGTATTCGGTTCTGCCAATCAATGGTCAACACTCCCCCTCAGCTAATATGCCATCCCTAGCTGTTTAATAAAGTTGTCATGTTTTGGCTTTGGTAGTGGCTTTGTGAATATGTCAGCCAGGTGGTCATCCATTGTGCAGTACTGAAGGTGCATCTCATTAGAGATGAGTTTCTTGTGTACAAAATGATGTTGGATGTCAATGTGTTTAGTGCAGCCATGATTGATCATGTTGTTAGAGTAATTGATGGCTCCTTGGTTATCAACATTGAGTGTGGTGGGTCCCAGGTATGGGATACTGAGTTCAGCTGTAAGGGTCTGTAGCCAGATGTTCTGTCATGTGGCTAGGCTCTTGGCCATATATTCAGCTTCCATTGATGATAGGGCCACTGTAGGTTGCTTCTTTGATTGCCAGGAGATCAGACTGTTTGCCATTTGGAAAATGTGGCCAGAAATAGATTTCCAATCATTCATGTTGGTGCCCCAATCGGCATCTGAATAGGCCAGGGGTTCAACTTCTCCCCCTTTATGGTAGATGATCCCTAAGTCACAAGTGCCATTAAGATATCGGAAAACACATTTGACAGCTGACCAGTGAGCAGGGCCAGGGTTACTCATAAATTGACTGAGTGTTTGCACTGCAAATGAAATGTTGAGTTGTGTGCTGATTGCTGCATACATAAGTGATCCAATAGTGCTTCAGTACTTGGGGATATCATGGTTTTCATCACTTGGTGTCTTTACCAATTTGACATTTGGGTCCAGTGGTGTACTGATAGGGTGTGAATCTGCCATTCCAAATTTCTCTAGGACCTTCTTGATGTATTGTGTCTGTTTGATTTTTAGGGTACCTGCCTCCATGTCCCTGTCCAATTCCAATCCTACTA
>QLOK01013106.1:0-17265 GCA_003313805.1 Tricholoma flavovirens
CAGGGATGACAAATGGCAGGGATGACAAATGGCAGGGATGACAAATGGCAGGGATGACAAAAAAAATGGCAGGGATGACAAATGGCAGGGATGACAAATGGCGGGGATGACAAATAGTGGGGATGACAAATGACAACTCTTGATGGAGCGCAAGATCGTAACATCCGTAAGTTTGGCTATCATTAGGGACAATGAATGGTGGGGATGAAGAACAGTGAAGACAAAGAATGGGGAGGACAAAGAACAGCGAGGACGATGAAAATCAGGGTGACAAATGGCCAGGGACAATGACAATGACAACGACAATGACAATGATGACAATGGACAAGGGCACAGCAGCAATGACAGGGACAGCAACAGCACAACAACAACAACAACTACTACTACTGCATGCCTGCACAACACCCCACCCTCTCTACCAACACAAGTTGGTGGGGCTTTTTATTCTTTCTTGCTAACTTTTTTATCCATTTCTTTTAGCAGTACTCCACCGCTGTGAGCAACTGCTCACAGGGTGCACATGTATTTAATTTAATTTAGTATCTAATATAATTTAGTTAGACATAAAAAACCAGGAAAAACTGGTCAAAACCGGTTTTCTGGAGGCAACTGAACCGACTAGAACCGGTTCTAGTCAGTTCAGTTGCGGTCCTTCAAGTTTGGTTGTCGGTTTAGACCGGTTGCGGTCCCGGTTGCGGTCCCGGTTGCCTTACTTGGAGGTCGAAAAACCGGACCGAACCGGACCTTCGAACACTACATATACTTGAAAAATTTCTTGCACACCCCTGGACACCATCCCAAAAATCTACAATGGTTTAACTGCATCCTACACATGGTGGATGGTTGATTGGTGCCCTCAATGGGTGTCTGGACTGGAGAAATCACAGTTGGTGGAGTGTCCAAGGAAGGTACATTTGAGGCCTTTGATAGAATCATAGAAATGGAGCTTGGTTTGCTCTGTTTGGGAAACCACTGCTGAAGACATTCAAGGCGGTCCATGACTACAATCGAGATATAGTAAAGATCCCCAAGGGTGACAATTCAGTGCAACTAAGGAACCAACACCCACAAGGGGGAGGGATTTCTTTACCAGAACAGTGCATAAACTTCAAGGGGGACCACCGCACTAACTCCAATCTTTTATACTTTTCGACCTTGACTACTTTCCGTCCAAGCTTGGAACCTCTGCAGTACTGCAGGTGTAATCTGGCGTTTCATAGATTTTGCAGCACTTACAAAAGCCTCTTGTGGAACCTGCAGATGTCGTTGGAATAAATCTTTGTAGGAGGGAATATGCATACATATGGCGCATTCATGTTGTGTCGCATAGTGAGTATGGCTGCTTCTTGGCAGAGTGCAACTATTTCAGCACCAGAACATCCCTCTGTCTAAGGAAGACAGAATTCAGTAATGATATGCACAAATAAGGAGAAGAAATCTACAAGTGTTGCGATCTTGGGAACGTCGATATAAGGATCGACAGTCATAGCCATCATCTTGATTCGGAGAATTTCCTCCCGCCCCGCTTGATCCGGTGGGCCAACATAAAGAATGCGATCTAATCTGCCTGGCCGCATAAGCGCAGAGTCCTAAAGGCAACAGATCAAGCAGGATCAAGGACACAATCATAAGGTGGCTTACTATGACCTCTGGTCTGTTGGTTGCAGCAACAACAGTGACTCCAACAAGTTCCAGCACGCCATCCATTTCACTGAGCAGACTTGTGAGAACGCCCTCGTGTGAAAAACTGGCATCGCCATCCGAGAAACCTCGCGACGTTGCAAGAGCGTCTACCTCGTCCTTGCGGGGGTAAGTTTTGTATTCAAAAACATT
Organism: Tricholoma flavovirens; assembly: GCA_003313805.1. Taxonomy (NCBI): domain Eukaryota; kingdom Fungi; phylum Basidiomycota; class Agaricomycetes; order Agaricales; family Tricholomataceae; genus Tricholoma; species Tricholoma flavovirens. The sequence goes on from QLOK01013106.1 coordinate 1,834, forward strand.
GAAACTGCCTCACAAAAAAGATAATTGCAGGCGATGCTGCACGAGCCTTCCTAAATATCTCCCGCACTGCGCGCTCAGACTCGCCGACAAATTTATTTAGGAGCTTGAAACACACCGTAATTAATTAGAAGTCAAGGAATATAAGCGATGAATACTCACTTCTGGTCCTTTGACGGCAACAAAATTTACACCACTCTCACAGGCGCAAGCTCTCGCTAGTACCGTTTTGCTGCAACCGGGAGGTCCGTAGAGGAGGATCCCTTTAGGGGGTTTCACACCCAGCCGCCGAAATGCCTCTGGAAACAGCAGCGGCCATTCTACCGCCTCACGTAGCTTTTGGATGGCCAAAGCCTGGCCGCCAATATCAGAATAGCGGACAGGGGATGTTTCAACAAAGAGAGACCGCAGCGCAGAAGGTCGGACAGATGGCATGGAGGCGATAAGATCAGGAAGCGTCAGCGTTAGATCAGAGGGTATTTTGGATTTGCCAGACTTCCCAAGGGGAGTGGCTAGCCATTGTTTGATGGCGATTGTACCTGCTTCTCGTACAATCGCGCTCAAGTCGGCACCGACGTAGCCGTGTGCACGAGATGAGAATGCAGTTAGCTCGTCTTGGGAGATTGAATGCGGTGTATTAGCTAATAGCACATTGAGTATAGAGAGCCGAGCTTCGGCATCGGGAATGCCTGGGAAAGTCAGTATATCAGAGCAGGAACATATCATGGATCAGTTGTAGTACCTATTTCGATCTCTCTGTCAAATCTACCTGGCCGACGTAGGGCAGGATCGATCGCATTAGGACGGTTAGTAGTGCCGATGACTACCACTCGTTTATCAGTAGTCGATGTTTCTGCCTCCATTCCGTCAAGGATTGTTAACAATGTTGCCACAACACGTTTCTCCACCTCTCCACCTGCTCCATCTTCCCTCCGCGGTACTAACGCGTCAATCTCGTCTAAAACCACGATAGAAGGGCTCTTTTCCTTAGCCTGCCGAAATATGTCGCGTAGCTTTGACTCTGTCTCGCCATGATATGCGGAAGAAAGCTCAGGCCCATTGATCACGAGGACAGAAGAGTTCATAGATGAAGCGATGGCACGCGCCAGGTGAGTTTTCCCAGTTCCTGGTGGGCCATGTAATAAAATTCCACGTGGTGGCTTTAAACCTGTGACGCCACGGAGTCAAACGACGCGAGGATGGCAGTCGTGAGCTACAACGAGCTAAGCATAATCTAATGTATCGCGCACCTAAATATAGAAAGAGCTCTGGACGGGTCAGCGGTATTTCTAGGAGGTCACGGATCTCTTCGATCTGTTTATTTAAACCACCAACGGTTGAATATCCCTCGGTGACAGCAATGGGGGCTGATCCCTCGACCTCTGGCTGAAAGATAACACAATACAAGGCAAATCAGCAGAGTGGAAGCGATCTAAAAGAGAACGACTTACTTTGCCAGTCGGATTGCAGAGCCCTCCATCAACCATTAGTACCGTACAATCCCAGCCAACCGCCCAGAGGTGTGGCGATGAAGAAACAGAGATTGAATCAAGGTCGAGTGCAAGACGATCAATAGATTCATTCGTATTCGATCGGAAGGCAGACACCGAAACAACTGAGAATCGCCGCCTTCGTGATTCATACCCAACTTCCAGCACTTGGGAGCAAGTGATATGCTTAAGATCGACTGCAGATGTCCAACAATCGAAGCTGGTCAGTGGCCAGCTTTGGTGTGTGCAGAAAGAAGCAGACCTAGCAACTCTCGAAGTAAGAGCCTTAGCCAATCTCGCTGTTTGCCCTCGGGAGGGTTGGGCGAAGCTAGGGGGACGCTTGATATTTCCTTCAGTCGGATAGTTCCCGCTTCTCGTATGTCTCGAAGGGAGGGAAGGCCAGGAGGCGATGCTGAAGAGCTCTTATCTGGCAGAGGGAAGATCTGAACTTTCTGACCAAGTGAAAGACGAGCCGTCAGGAGATGAGTGGTGGGTACAAAGACAGCTGAAAAATTGTAGTGGACAACTGATTAAACAGATGCAGGTGTAAAACGTACAGTCCTGGGGTATATCAATGGAGGGCCATGCAATACCCACCGAATAATCCTACTGAACCAAGTAAGCTCACGACTTAAAGATGTAGGGCCTTCATACCTTGGATGGCATGGTGCCGTTTGATACGGCCACCATATCTCCAGCACACAGTCGGGCAGATTTTAACACCTCCGCATTGAAAATAAGGCGGCGAGCAGCTCGAGGGGCATACTCTAAAGCATCGTCAGACTCGATCTTGAACCTCCTCGATGAGATTAAAGACAAGGAAGTCATGTATGTAGCTCTGACTTTCTCTATGGAATACAATATTTGAGACAAATGCAAAGCTCATCGTGGGTTCACGAACGTACCCTAGGCTCTAGCTAAGGTTATATAGCCTTTTGAAGCATTCAACTTAAAGTTCCAGTTGACTCATAATTCAAGTTCAACCTATATGGCTGAGTTACAAATTCAACGAACCACTGGCACGACGGCGACGAACCGAATGAAAAGGGGTTGGAGGACCAAGTTCGTTTTGTGTCTAACGCTATGTTTCCCAGCGTTGGGAAGCCCCACAAGAGAGGACTTTGACGAACAACTTACAATCAAATCTTTGCGGGATGGCAAGGTAGCTTCCAGGTTCTCATTCAAGACGATATTGCAGGCGATTTCTCCGAGAAACCCTGAAACCCTTGGCAACGATGATGTTTGTGCGTCTTTCCAGTACACCTCACTTATATTGGAAGCTTAACGTATCGCAGCCCAGCATTATACAGTTTTCCCTTTGGCTTTGGGTCAGATACTTAGGGAATACGCTGTCACTGAGCTACATCTAACGTTAAACGCGGGTAACTGGAATTACGACCGGTGGGGTTACCCTGATGAGCCGGGAGTTGGAACTGGTGCAGAGCTATGGGCGTGGATGGGAGATGGAGCCCAAGTCAGGTATGTTTTACTCAGATCTTTCCTCTTCCATGGACCAATAGATTCTCCATCAGCGTTGATGAGAGATGGAAGGGTCTTCGAAATGCCCTCGCCGGTCTCTTTTGTGCCTCTCTCGGGTCCTTGGATGAACTTCGAACCACCTCCCCGACACTTTCATTCGAGCCCGAAGGAGGATTGCCAGATTGGGGATCACCACACCGAATACGTCACGCGTCCCTTCCTTCCGAACACGTCTGCACGGAGAACTTGACTCCATTTCTGAAACTTCTACCGTGCAAATCTTTGTCCGGCATTGCGAGCCTATTAAACCCCCATCGTCTTTTTGATGCCGATTGGCATGGTATGGGAGTCCATGTACTGTGGCGGCAAGACGAAGGAGTAGAAGTTCGGTTAACCTTCCTGTCCGTTTCGGATCCTTTTCGGATCTCATCGAGCAGAAAGCAAAGTCAGCTCGTTCTGATTAACGGTGCTTGTTGTTCTAACGCTCTACGTAGATTGGTCTTTCCAAACCCTGTTCGGTCGTACTATTGAACGATCATGCCCTGTTGCACAATCGAGCAGTGTGACTGTCGCTCTGCCCACCAATGGCCTGTACTCTATACGCCCTGAACCGCCATCAATAGTTGCGGGTCTAGCCACTTACAACGTAAATAACAGTACGCCTCATAAGCCTGCGACAGTTATTTTGGCACTGACATCGTACTTGTGTAACAGTAGAAACGCCTCTTGATGTAACTCTACAATGGGCTGAAGATTTCCAGTTCCGTGAGTGTTGTGGATGTCGTGTTGAGTATCATTCACGTGGCTTAACATTTACAGGGTCAGGATTTGATGCGCCCCTCAATTCGCTCTCTGTTCGGCGCACTCTCAGGGGATCAAGCCAAGCTCGAGGTCAACTTTCAGTCCTCGTGAAAAACCATCATGCCACGCCGCTGCATGTTTTATATCTGGAAACGATGCCCTGGCATGTTCAATTTTTTTTGCATACTATGAAGATCCACGTAAATGGCCTGCGCGAAGGTACAGCTTAACGGCGCATCCGTATATATCTGATGACATTTTGTTATCTTCTAGACGATACTATGTCGAACATTACATACATCCTGCCCATTCCGCATTCCCGGCCAGCAACTTTTCAATGCGTCCTAGCGTTGAGTCCTGGAAGTACTGTCCACCTTACGATGGATGTCACGAAATCATTCCTTCGATACACAGAACATCCCCCGGATGCTCAGCGCGGGTGGGATCTGCCACCTGCTATCATCTCTGCCCTTGGAGGGGAACATGGAAATGGTTCTGTGCGCCCAACTATGATTAGTCGTGTCTACACCCCCGCGCTCCTTGTCGACCTTGCGACCCCCGACTTCAGCATGCCATATAACGTCATCATTCTCACTTGTTCACTTGTCGCTTTCATATTCGGCAGCGTCTTCAATCTCCTTACCAGGAAGTTTGTCATTGTACACGTTGATGAGAGCAAAGGAGAATAAACACAGCGAGGCAAGCAATCATATCGGTACGATTGCACGAGGCGGTTGTTGTATGTATACATGTTTTATTTCTGGATTGGCATACCCACGATGATACCCAAGATTGCCTTCTTTCTGGGAACACCTGTAGCCAATGTTATTCGCTTGCTTCTGAATCCTTTACCTGTGTGACGCCCCACGGAGAGTTGCTGTTCATCTGGCAGAAATATCTCAAGAACTAGTGTCCACACAATGGGACGGAACTTGCTTATTGTCTTGGTGATTTGGGGATACCATGTGTTGTTGGAGTTGCCTTCACCGCAATCTCTTGTGCAAGGATCGGAAGCCTAGCCTCCGCCTAGTTCGGAGTTTGGACACTTAGCCAATCAGCGAACGCCGGGTATCTCGCAGGAGTTCCGTCGATGCAGGTACGTTCGTGTCTCGCCTACCACCCGAATTAATAATTAAACGGTTTCTTATCATTGTTGTGGCTCATCCTTGGCTGATCATAAGTTTCTATTGCTATCCATTCGGTAAGCATATTTCGCGCAATGCTATTGATAATTGCTGTATATGTGGCTCGGAACGAAGATTCGCATACAGCATCAAATTCAATTTCTGTGGATATATTCTTTTCTACAATCTAAAATCTGTAAACACTGACGTTTGCTGCCAATGATGTACGCATAGGTCAGATGCTCACATGAACAATCAATCGTTATATCCATCGGAGCGGAGGCTCACACTTATTTGCACATGTGGTCAGACTCACGGCAGGTAAGTTGATTGGAACGGAAGTGATTAAGTGGCCGCATGTTCGCCTATACTACATGGCAAGATGACGACAGTCTGATTTTGCATAAAAATCACTTTGCAAAGCCTCGGGTCAGGAGTAATCCCCCCATCTCTGTCCTTTGAAAACACTGCCAAGGCGCCATTATCCCCCACCGCTCTCAACGATATATGTGCCGTCGGATAGCGTGAGCTTACCTATAGGACGTCTAGATCGTAGCTAATTCCCCTGTCCATAGCGAAGGAACACGCTGGTCACGTTGTGGGGTTTGTCGCACCTTTGAGAGCCTTGTATAGCTTCTAATGCGCAACCGTTTATAGCATTTCCAGCGACATCTCGTGGTCGCCATCATGGACTGCAATTCAATTCGCTGCGAACGAAGTTATTTTCACCCACCGGAATGCCGACATCCAGGATGCCTTAAGGTCCGCGTCTTGCCTTTTCGTGACATGGATCTAACCACCCTCGCAAGCGCAGAATTTTGGCAACGAAGTGCAAAAGGACATAGATACCGTCGATGACTACTGCTGGGCTTGCCGAGCTGCCCAAGAACGCCAGGCACGGCTGAATGCACCTAGAAGTCCATGATCATCCCCTCTTGGTATCATGCATGCTGTGTATGCCTGATCATCACTGCACCACATTTCTTCATGATGCGGATCGTGCCTCTTCCGATGACGCACCACACGGAGGATGATAGAGTAGCCCAAGGAACTCGGCGGTGATGCAAGATGACACGATGATAAGTCTATGATACTCGATCGATCTTAAGTTACGATTCGGACAGGACAAATCGAGGCGCCAGTGATCACGTTGTTGATGCCGTATGACTGAAATGGAGTAGACACGATCTGGAATATGTGCGACTTAGTATGCCAGGCTATATTGAGACCCACTGGGTAATATTACATGTCGTCCAGCTCTTTTCGTGCACGAGGAAGAAAGTTAGCTAGAGAAAAATTTCCGTAGTGTAAACGAAGTGTCTCAGAACGTGCAAACGGCTCCAACTCTTGGAAAACCCTCATGGAGGTTGAAGTTTATGTACAAATGAAGCTCACAGTCGTGTCTTAGGGTCGCACAAGGAAGCCTGTGCTGCAGTCAATGACGAATAAATTGTGGGACACGGCTTGTTACAGTAATATTTTAAGGAGCTTATCTCTCTGTTTCAGCAAAACTTGTAATGGGATGCTGCGGGAAGTTCAAGTTGGGCACACACGACAACCACAATACATGCAAATAAGTACAAATAAACCTCTTTATCCGACTTACTCCGAACCTCCTCGTCATAACCTTCATGCACGCCTCTCTTATCCGCCGCCAGCTCGGAGGATTAATTCCTCCGAAGATTGCCACTCCTAAGCTCGTCGTAAGTGAAATTCTCGTTGACATAACTTGCAAAAATATAATATAATATCCTGGCTTTTTTCCTTAGGCCGGCGAGTCGGGCGCAGGTCTTGGACCTCTTGTCGACTTTTACTCCAAACTTCCCAAGGGCCACGTTACGCCTCGCGTCAGCGGTATCAAGGGCCGCTTTTTCAGTGGAAGCAACGCGTCGGGGAAGCCTATCGTTGTTCTGATTGTTGGGTTGTTTGCCATTGGGTATACTCTGGACTACAACCGTGCGTACATCGTATTCTTTGCCCTCGAACAGATTTTGACGCTTCGTGATAGTGCATTTAAGTATGTCTGATGATTTTGGTGTGTTGCTTCGTCAGCCTGATCGGTTTTATAGAACACCACAAAAACCACGCTCACTAATCGATGGGAATGGTCTAGATGGGCAACGACTTTACACCAGGTTAGAATGTACACCAAACAACAATAATTATAACGTTTTTGGTATCAAAACCGTGCCTGGACCTTTCTTAAGGGGAAGTTGCACTTAGAGCATTGCACACCTGGCTTCTGGCTACTGGCATGGCATCTGGCATCGAAGTCTCTAGGATAGCGAGACTCTAACTGACAGTCATAACTTTCCCAGCATCCTGGAAGGAGTTGGTGTGCGGCGTTGGGAATCCTCACCTCTCAATAGGCAGCGCCCTTCACTGGGACTAGTCTAGCTCTCACACATCAACTCATTTCATCAATCTGGACTTCAGGGCCGATGCTCCGTCTGTGCTCACCCAGCTGACCCGGATGGCCATCTCCCGTGCCATTTCATAACATGCTTTTGGAGCAGCGGGTGACTTGCAAGTTTCAAGTTCGGTCCGTATTCTCGGGCGGAGCTTGTTCAACGCTCGCGAAACCTCAACCCGCAGGTGTTGCTATGGTAATGAAATACAGTTGATAAGACTTACTGAGCGATTGCCAAGCTACGAGTCTTTGGATTTCGTGGTCACATTGTATATCATGGGATCTCCAACACGCATCGAGATTCAGTCGACTCCCGCGAACCATTGAAATGCCTCATGTTCGGATCAAGCATCTGACTTATCTCCTCCCCACTCCTCCCCACGTCTTCGGCTGCGTGGCGGCTAGGATTATGTATATCATGACTTAGAACGACTGCATGAGGAAATGGGACATTCATGAAGCGACAGGTTCAGATCACCTTGCTAAATAAATTTAGACAACCAACTTTCTTGGAAGTACAGCCAAGCAAGGCACTAACGCCCCCTGGTGAAGCTATGTTGGCTTTCCATTGGGGACGTCAGGCGGTTCGATTTTAAAGATACTACAGAAATGATAATAATCAAATGCTGCACCTATAGATACATTGGATAAGTCATCGTCTGAACGTGCTGTATTTTAGTGTGAAACTTGGCCGGGAAGATTTTCCCTCCAAAAAAATCCGCTGCTATTTCGAGTCCACGGTCCAAGTGCGCATGCAAATCCGATTATCCCTAGAATGTAAGCTACGCAGATTGCTATGGATATCCATTAGCTGGAAGAACCAACCAACAAGGAGAGAGGGGTTGGTGTACCTGTCCTTCGTTTAGGATATCTTCTAAGCTCTTGCGTAATCTCCGGCACGCCCATGATATTGCAGAAGATGTGAGCGGTTATGGGAGGAAGGATACTCCCCGTGCGAAGGAAAAGGTAAGAACAGTGAAAGCCGAATACCGTGGTGTAGCTCAGTTGGAAAACTATCTCAACGTTAATTGCTGCAGTAAAATATTCTTGTCAAAGGGGCATACGGCTCGTGATCGCAGCGACTTTGGCTGCGTGTATAGTACGGCCATACCGATTGAACGTGTCCCATGCATGATGAACATGTGCTGGAATGACATCTATGATTTGAGCAGGTGATATTTGTTGATCAGATGAAACCGCACCCAGACCAAAGGATAAAGGACAGAGGAATATCATGCGACCTTTGGGCGCGCCGGATAGATGGTATATTGACAGAACGCATGCCCTGAAAACGATTTCTTCCGTGACAGGTGCCTGAAAAGATAACTCTAGCCCGAGAGTCGAGTGAAGACATCAGCAAGACGCACAAACAGGTAATTTCTGACCCCTTGCCAAGAGAAAAATCGGGATAGGATACTGTTCTGAAAGGTCCAATATTTTTGGAAAGGAAGATAGCCGCCAAGGTATAACGCATATAATGGCCCAAGGAACAGAACAGGGGTGACAAGATGGGGATACACTGATTCTAGATCTAGGGAAATCTTGAAGCCTAGACGGTGCACTGACATTTCTATTGCAGGTTCGATATTCTATGACGAGAGGACATTAATGGGTTGTGCTCGTCCAGGCAACAGAGGTACCAACTTCCACGGTATTCCCGATCAGATGCCACAGCAGCCCCAAGACGCCAGCACAGCAGAGGAACGTGGCCGTGGTTACAGCGAATAAACGTGCTTGAATGACTTCAGGATCGTCTCTCCAGCGTTCTGTGGACTCCTTTTCGCGTGAAGAGCCATTTGGAACGCGTTTAGGCTTCGAAGAGAACGACAATCGCGCGTTCTTGGAGAGATACAAAGATCCTACGTACGAACTTGCGAAAACCAATGTAATGACATGAGCAGAGAACGTCGAGATTGGGGGAGCGGTAAAAATGAGTGGCATGACTTGGTATCCGCCAGGGTACTTACGCTGCCAGTCGGAACAATAGTGGTCGGCTCCAAGAGGACCGTGACGACGTGACATTACGCACGTGATACGTGTAAATATGACGGACTTGACTTTCTTGAACTTGAAGGAGGCTTTCACGAAATGGTTCCCTTTAGCTCTTGCTGCTATTATTGCGTTCTAAGCGGAACTCGTAGATTTTACGACATACATCTTACATTCTCGCGAGGGCCCAAAAAAAATAACAACCTGACCACTCCAGCTGAACCAAACTTGGCGATGAAGTGAGCTATGTACAGTGAAAGCCGTTGGATTTTGCCACTCGGTTCTAGAATATTGGTGACCCAACGGTAGGCTATGCGAGCTTGCGAGAAAACGTTGTGTCCGGGCTTTGTAAGCGCATCCGGAGCCTGAGAACTCTTACGCGTGAGCATGAGCCATACGCGTTCTTCACCTTTCTCCCTCCTACTCCACAGGCCACTTTTCCAGTGGCTCATTTTTTCTATCACTTCGTCTACAAACTCGTGTCACATCACCATCTGGTTATTAAGACACGAGCATCATCTCATTCTGCTTCGTTGTTGCGTCCAGTTGGCTTTTTCACGACCTTTAGAGTCAAGGTGTGTAGTCACGACGCGTTCATCCTCCTCACGAATCTACTCTAGAAAATATTCACGCGACATTTGCTCATATTGTGCTTGGTATGTACTCACTGCCGCTCGTCTATCTCCTTTTTGTTTAGGTACATCTCATTTGTAACTCGAGCATTCAGCATGCCGTGTTACTCTCCTCCCACATACTCCTCTCCTATGGGCCTCTCTACACCATTCTCCTGACAACCATCCTTTTTGACACTTCTCCATTGGTTCATTTTACATGTTCATATCATTTATTGCGCATATATCAAGTCTCACTGCTTGATAACGCGATCTTTATCTTCATTCCACCTCCATTTCCTAAAAATCAAATCCTTTAAGTTCTTTGCTCTTCACATAATCACCTTTGTCGGTGTTGCGGCCCTTGCTTTTCTCTGGCAGTGTCAGCGAGGCCAAAACACGTGACTTATATTTTCATGAGCACATTCTCCCATGCATCTCCGTACTTATTATAACTGATAATTGTTTCGTCGCTCGATACTATTTTTGCTTTCTACGAATTGATTTTCTTCCTTTTCTTTCCTTCTCTTCTTTTTCACACTTGTCGCTTTTCCTGCGTATTGCGCAACTTCTGTCTCTGGTCTGGCGCTGTTTCACGGTTCATCCAGTGGAGCTATTACTCTTCTTCATCTATGAGCTTATACTCTTGTCAGAGCTATTATTGTTACTTTATCGTCTCCCGAAGCTGTTGCTTATCCTCGGGCGGTCATTGCTCCGTCAACTCTCATGGGCCGTCGCTTTTTCTCATGGAGGTGTTTTGCTCCATCTCTCTCTCTTGAAGTCTCTACTTCTCCTCATAGAGGCCTTGCCCCATCTCTCTCATGCAGCCACTACTTTTTTGGCCATTGCTCCATCTCTCTCTCATCCCAAGAAGTCTTTGCTCCATCTCTTCCTCACGAAGTCACTGCTTCGTTTCGAGGAGTCATTGCTCTTCTCTCCCTCATGAAATTGTGGTTTGCCTGAATCACCGTTCACTCTTCTCCCTTCCCTCGAAACCAACGCTCCACATCATGGGACAGCCAAATCTCTCCACGAATGTCTTAACTCCTGTTCGGCCTTCATCAATGTTGTTGCTTTATGCTATCGGAAGCACCTCCATTAGACTGTCCTTGTTTCACACATTGTTGTGACTCTCGAATGCACTGTCCTGGCACTCGGTGTATTCACACCACCCATTTTTGTACTCTTATAGCATGGAGCTATTCTCTTCATGGGGTCCTTAAATCCTGTTATAGAGCTTACCGCCTCCCTCTCTCAGCTGATGTTGTTGCTTGGAGGGTCTCTCTGTTAATTGTTCCGCACTTCGCACATCGTCGTGGCTCTCATACCCCTACAATGGCCGCTCTGGCGCTTATCGGATGCAGTTCCCCGGCATTTTATCACTCTGCCATCTCATGGTATGAAGTTGTTGCTCGCTTCCCTCCGCTGTTTACCATCCTTAATCTTAAACCTACTGGAATTGCTGCCACATTTCCCATTTTTCTATTGTCATAGCTCATTTATGTGATGTTGAGATCATGCTTCACCAGTGGATGATCCTTTGTCCATCTCTTCATCCTGGACACCTACCACCTCTCATCAAAAGTCTTTACTTTGTCTCATATGCATATCCTGTCACTATGTAGATGTCTAGGTTGAAATGACTTTGACTTCTCCCCTCAACGATTGTCTCATCTCTCTGTTTTAGTGCCTCCTTGCAACTTGCTATTCCTTCTCTAACAGCCTGCTCTCTCTTACAGTGTTGAAGTCACACTTCATCTTCGTGATGGCATCGCTAAGAAGAATCTTCCTCTTGTGAAATTATATCTATGATGTTCGCTCCTCAAGTTGATTGCAACCGATCACTGCTTGGTCTTTGAAATCTCCGCTTCTCTGAAACTCACTGCTCCATTTTCCTGATATCCTACATAATGCCCCCGCTTCACTTCCCATCTCGGACTAACAGTCGTGCTCAAAATCAGGACTGAAGGTGCCTAGCCTCCCTAAAATACTACCTCTGTCTTCTCCCCACCGCATACACCATGGAACTGTTGTTCACTTCGACTTTCTGTTCACCATTCCTCATTTCCAGCCTGCTTGAGTGATCACTCTTTCTCCTCTCATGTTCATACTCATATCTTGTCAAGATTTCACTACAACTTCAGAGTCATAGTGTCCGAGTCTCTACTGTTATCGCTAAATGATCCTACTCTGCTTGCTTGGCACATGCCAGTGTTCTCTTGCGAAATGTTTCAAACGGTCCCCTCTTATGCTGATAATTGTATCTTCCATCTCCACCATGTGAAGATATTACTGAAGCTCTCTCGGCGGTGATGATAGTGTGGCTGTGTCTGTCCATCATCATTGCAGTGATTGTTCGTCTCTTCACTCCAGTGCTGGCCTGGCATATATGCTGTCATCCTCCACCTCTCGCAAATTTCGTTGTCTCTGCCTTACTGTATCCTGTCGCAGTGTGCTCATTGTTTGCTTCTTCAGCTCCTATTCTTAGAGCAACTCCCTTTTTGTCACCTTATCTTTGGAGTGCCTTTCTTATCCCCTTCTTCCGGACACATTCTCTGAGAAGTTGTCACATAGCTCTCCTTCTCAATCCCAGGCCATCTCAGTCTTTAGATCTCAAATTGCTTTCAAGTTGTCCCAATTCATGTTATTTCCTCACATCTTAGATCTTAGTACTGACCACTGATAATACTTGACCAGGAAACCCAAACAAAACACCTAAAAAGAGCTTCATATGGTATAACACAGGTTAGAGGAAGGTAGCGAGGTGGTACTGAATATTGAGACCTAGGTCAAGGTTGGGGGGGTTAATAGCGACGAGGAATAGCGAAGAGAGTGTGAGGAAATATCAAGGTTGTGATAAAATATCGAGGATGCAATAAAAGTTTGGTCAATCAGAGTACAAGGAATGAGTATTATGAGAAGAGAGTCAATGGGGATGTAATGAGCAAGGTAAAAGCAAGGAGAATATGATAATATCAAGATAGAGACAAAGGTTGGGAGGCTCAATATAGAGGTGCGATGTTTTTCGAGGAAGATCGCGACAATTTCACAAAACTTCAAACTAAGACAAAATACTTGGACTCAAGTGTATGATCACTTGAATCAGACTACTGGGATGATAACACGAATAATGTTCCTCTGAAAAAGTACCTAATACAATGTTTATATGACATATGAAAGATAGTACTGAAAAGGAAATTGAACATGAGGCCTACATGAGGCAGGATGAGAAGGGTAATATGGGCTAAATAGGATGGGTAGATGATGAAATGATGCGATGATAATACTCAACCTGGAAACCTAAACAAACCACTAAAATGGCTCTGCTCAGTATAACATGAGTCAGAGGAAGGTTGCGAGTCATTCTGAACTTTCACCGATCTCTGGAAATGATCGATGAATTGATGGGATCCTATATCAGGATATGTGATGCTATTTTGGGAGCTTTGAAGCTATTTTTGGACATTTTTGAGGATTTTCGAGGATCTTCAAGGATCTTCAAGATATTTTTGAGACTGAGAAATGGGTTTGGATGGTAGGAATGAGTAATGCGAGGGTATAGCAAGGTGTGGGATGTAATATCAAGGTCTTTGCAGTGGTTTTCATGATGTGCAATCAATTTTTGAGATTTTTGAGGATTCAAAAATGCTGTTAGATAAAAATCATGGATAATACAAGGATAGATAGACATTACGAAAGGTGAATGATGATAAATGTGAGAGGATGATGATAATTTCGAGGGCGAGAATGAGGACAAACAAGTTGTGATAAAATCCAATGAATTTTTGGATTGAAACTTTGTGACTAACGATGAGGAGAGAGTTCTAGCTCTCAACTCTTAATACTATACAAATGGGGGATGCTTCCCTTCTCCTATCCAATGTAAATAATACAAGTTTTATGTAGTTTAAAAGAATAAAGCTAAAAGGGGAAATGAAGTACAAAGAAAAAGAAAACATATGGAGATCCAAAGCGAGTTGATGAACCATATGGAATGATAACCATGAGTCAAGGGAGTGTGGGAGACAATAAATCAATTTACAGACTGTCCTTTGTTGTATGTATCTGAAATATCACAAAAGTATCGCAAACTGCCTCAAGGTGATATAGTGCACATGTTGGTGGCCAAAACGAGGCTCGTCGAAGTTGATTAGGCATCAAATAGTGATGGAACATGTGCGATAGTGTCTGGGGGCATGTAGAAGTGATATCAATAGTGCGAAAATTTCGAAAAAAGCTCAAAAAAGATCAGAACACTGTGATAAGCTCAAAATAGGCTGGGATGTTTGCGATAATACATTGAGGATGTTCTGGGAGTGTTGCGAAGTAGTTGACAATGATTTGAAGGGTCTGCAATCATCGGAAACATCTGAAAGTAGCTCAAAATATCACAAAAATGCTAAAAATAACCGAAATTTGATTGAACATCAGCAGGAGCTGATCACAAAGGTTCGGGGAGTGATCATAAATGATCATTGACAAGTAGGGGTATATGCGAACATGTGAAAACTGTTTCAGAGCTTGATGCGATGTGTGGACCTATCAGCAAACACAAGATAATTGAAAGGGTATCATGCAGTACAGTAGGCAACAAAACCCTTCCAATGTTTTGTACTTTTGGAAAGATGCCTTTATATCTCAGGAAATAAATTTGCTAAATTCTTGAAAATATTACATAATATACTTCAACATCATATCTTCTCCCTGACACAGCCACAAGTTTGCATAACTCCATTTGGTAACTTTCCCATGTTACTTAAAGTTGTCACTCATTGGAAGGTTTTTGTTGCACTGATTTTTTCCATAGAAAATTGTATCAAATCACATGACTTTGTTGATTACAATAAACAATAACATACAGAGTCATGTGACTTCACTCCAGAATGCTATATAAGATGCTTTTATCCACTCACAATTCTCCAAATCCCCCCACTCTGCTATGCACAAGCTATCATCCAGCCAGATTACTCATGTTCTTACATTGCTTGATGCTGGTCTCTCAGGAGCTCAGATATCTGCCCAAACCCATCTAGGCAGTGGTACAATCAGTCGTATTTGTTCTCAGCATTGTCCCAACCTTCCAAGATTCTCTGGTGGCTGTCCATCAAAGCTCACAGCTGCTAATATTGATTATGCATGATGCATTATTCAAATGGGAAAGGTGGAAAATGCTACTGAAGCTGCCAAGGCCCTTGTAGATGTCACAAATACATCCATATCTACTCAAACAAAACACTTCATTATCAGCTCAAGTCCAAAGGCATGCAACCTGTAGTAAAGCAAAAATGACCATTTCTCAAACCAGCACAAAGGCAGGCAAGGATGGAATTTGCAGAAAGGCATCTGGAGTGGACTCTTGAGAACTGGAAGAGGATCATATGGTCTGATGAAACTAAAATCAATCGTTTGGGGTCAGATGGAAGGAAATATGTGTGGAAAGATGTGGGAGAAGGCTTGAGTGATTGCCTAGTTGAGGGAATGGTGAAGTTTGAAGGTGGTAATTTGATGCTATGGGGCTGTATGGGCTGGGA
>QLOK01013121.1:0-10412 GCA_003313805.1 Tricholoma flavovirens
ACGCTCGCTTTCCCCCCAACCTCACAGCTCGTAGTCAACATTGCGATAGTGCAAGACGAGGCTGGATCTATGTGAGAAGAGGATTGATGTGCCTGGAAGGGTTTTAAAGATGGGGAGAGGAAGAGTCGGGCCATAGCCAAAAGGTGGTGGGTGTGGAGGTGAATTTTCACCACCCATATCTTCAGTCATGTAAAGGACGTGCTTTCTTCTGTGATCAGGAGTGTTTGAAGGGGAGGCATAAGCCGATGCATAAAGCATAGATACTGCCAGGATAACTTGAACTGTCAATGTTTTGATTCCATCGTCGTTGTCACCAAACACCAAACGCGTCACACGAGTTGACACGAGAAACTCGTGAGTCGTGCACAGACATGCATATGAAAATTCTCATACTTGCCTCTAAACTACGACTATCCTATGCATGTATACCCACCTAACTGCTCGTAGCCGCTTCCTTCGTCCTCTCGTAGCCCTCGTCTTCTGTGCCTCACTACTCATCTCCTATATCTTCCTTAAATCCCGACCATCTTACCAGCTTTACACGACTCTAGCTGAACATGAAATAGAACACTCTCGGCAATTTATCAGGAATCATAGAGATAGCAAATATGTGGTGTTCAAACAGTTGCGAGGGGCGGGGTTCAATAATCAAGTCGGTTTCCATCCATCGATTTATTTTGTTAAAGGTGCTTAGTTTGTGCTAGGCGCAGGAAATTCTATTATTCCACCATCTTGCCTTGTCAACATCCCGTGTGTTTATGTACAAACCGATTGTCTGGCGGCCTAGAGGACATCAATCTTTGGTCCCATTATCTGCCTTCCTGACAGGCGTAACCAGAAACAGCATAGCTGATGCTGTTTTCGACGAGGCTTGCTCTCCTGAGGAAACCAAGCATGTTATGTTACAGATAAACCATGATGATCGTTGGAAGGTTGCTCAGCAAATCTTGAATGGAAAGGAAAAGTGTATTGTAGTTGACGACTGGATGCTCGACTGGAAGTGCGTGCTTTTGTCTTTATTTCGTTTGGTTAAAGTGAATGTGAAAAAACAACAGTTATCTTGCATCTTCCGCCCTCCATTCCATCTGGCCAACCTTCCAGACCTATCTATCCAATCATTTCGAGTGGTCCCTCCCAATTCGCACAATAGCCGACCGCGCTTACGCCACCCTCAACCTACGTCCAAACCCCTCCTCTAATCGCGGTGAACCCTATCTAGCTCTCCACCTACGGCGCGGTGACTTTGAAGACCATTGTCACGTTCTCGCCGAAGACCATGCCGGGTTTACCACCTGGGCCACGCTCCCCTCTCTACGTCCCTCGACCCTCCCGCCAACCCTAGGCTCCACCAACAGCAATTCCACCTTCGAACATTGCTATCCCACTATGGAGCGCATTCTTTCCGCCATCGATCTGCATGTACGCGCACGACCTCATTTGCGGGCGGTCCATGTACTGCATGACGGTGCATGGGACCACCCACTGGTGTATGTGCAACATTACAGGCTGGAGACCGCGCTGAAGAGTGCCCGGCGCGCGCAGGCGGCAGGATGGGCGAATGGCCCGATGAAGAAGGTGACGCACTCGGGGCTTGTCCCTGTGTGGTGGGGAGAAGCGGATTGGGCGGTGAGTGTGGATGTGGAGCTGGCGAGACGGGCGGAGGTGTTTGTGGGTAATGGGTTCTCGAGCTTGAGCACACAAGTCCTGGCGTTGAGGCTAGGAGCGGATAGGGGATCAGTGGAAGATGTTACCCTTTTGTGAAAAGGGAATGTACTAATACTATCATACTAATCGTGCCAATGTTGGCGGGTTGTCGTAACATATTTTTGCTACAAGTGCCAATAAATCGGTTGGACACCACTACTTTTGTGCCGCCGCCAAATCGGCCCAGCGAATTTCTTTTGTTTGTACCCATTTTCGCTGGAAGAGTATTTTTGATAATATTTTGTTGCAAAAGCTGTGGAAATATCGTCCTCTCATTTGCTTCATGGTGATGCCATATAAGTATGGAAGATACCGCCAAATTGACTGTGACGAAAAAAATAACTCCCTCAGTTTTACAAACTACATATACAATTGATAGATCTGATCAAAAGAAGCACTTTGTATAGAGGAATAAGAAAAATCGTATTTGTTACAGCTGGGATTTTGATTGCACAAAAGTAATGTAATCGGCACCATAGATTTAAACTAAGATTTTTCAATTGTTTTATGGATGGCGGAACGGCGTGTGTTGACAATCTCAGGAAAGCAGACAATACAGATGCGACTTGGGCTTAAATTTACGAGTTAAGCATCACTGTTCTATAATTACGGACAGTTATCAACGATAGCTATTTGTTTAGCGACATACTTATAATCTAAGATTGTCTACAAAAGATTCTATGACTGTCCCCGCTTTACCAGTCCAGATCTTCCTCCCCGCTCGACCTAATTAGTTCCTGGACCTCTGCTTCCAACCGAGCCAGACGTTTCTTGGCGAGCACAATATCCATAACTATCCCCTCATCATGTGTGCGTCCAGCAATGGTAACAATATTGGACATGAGCATCGGGCTGTTCAGCAAAACACTCTTATAACGACAAACGGTAGTTTTCCCACCAATGCCCGTCCAGTTAATATTAACTATGCGAGCAATCGACACGTTGGATACAGTGAAAGTTTCGTCTGCATCGAAATTGGCTGGGATAGTTGCTATGATATTCTTGTCCTTTGACGCATTAAGACATGTGTTGTAAAATGAAACTGAGTGAGCGAGAGATAATGATTTCCGGGCTGTTGTGAAGGAGCGTGCAAGAACATGCAGGGGAGTCGACTGTACATCCTTTACTGTGGTGATCGGGTAAGGAATGGGGAGGAAACAGTTATGGGGATAGCGCCTGAGAGCTTCGGGAAAGAAGGGCCGGAATGTGGCCATGCATGAACTCTGAACGGTTCTTGATGGCGGTGTTCCGTCAGAGTATATTGTCTATAAAGATGATGAGCGGGAGAATAGGGTATAAAGAATTGCGAACCTTTAAAAACCAGGCGACGAGGATATCACCAGTCGATAAACGAACATCAGTATGTCCCTCTGCTTCGGCTTCCTTCCTTGTCCGATTGACTAACCTCGAACATGCTTTCTGAGGGAGAATTACCGTTCTGCATTTGGCACCGTGCCACCATTCTTGCCACAGATGCCAGATCAGGAACATAACTGCGATCCATGGAGTAGCAGGAGTTATACCGTCATAGGCAACCAATGCATTGCCGGACTCTGGTTTGCCTTTACCCAGACTCTGGTCCAGGGCGAGGTCCAAATGCTCCTGCACCTTGTTAACGTTCAGACCCTCATGAAGGGGAGTGGGAAGTTCCCATTCCTGTCCGAGCATCTCAGATTCGAGAGCATGTACAAAGAACGAGATGCCCATGCCGTCGAACAAGCCATGGGAGAATGCAACTCCGATACAACTGTATTCGGCTCCATTATGGGGAAAGTGTGTGACGTGCCAGCAGGTGAGAGGATGTTGTCCAGATGCCCATGCACCTGAGGTGTGTGGAGTAGACTTGTGAAGGAATAGTGAATCTGGGGGGGGTGTTGAAACGGCGGGGAGCGGGAGAGTGAAGAAGTCTGAGATGGGCTGAGTAGAGACGGACGACGTGAGGGTGTATGCTTTGTACTCTTTTGGATACGCGCCGACCGGGAATCTAATTTGGTATCTTAATTTCTATTAACGACGTCGATAAGTCAGTTGAAGAGAAAACTACGTTGACATTTAATTTGAACGTGCATTTTTACCAGGCGCAGGTTCAAATCTCCCAGCTAGTGCTGGCCACTTGGATAGAAGTCTATCCAGGGCGGCAGAGAGGAGGTCCAGGTCGACCAGCCCTTCAACAAGCCATCCCATGACAATGCCTGATGATGTGGAAATGTCATCGAACAAAGAAAGAGGGTAGATACCATGAGGTTCGGGTACTGGGGTAATAGTCATAGCAGCTACGAGGGTATGGATAGTACTATCATATTAGAGCTGTTCCAGTTTTTAAGCTTTTTAAACGTTTTAAGCGTGGCGGAAGTCGCGCGATTGTACGGACTCTCTAATAATGTTTGCACCTGATGGTGATGCCAAACAAGGACGCGGTAAAAGGATGGGACGTGTCTCAACGCTGCGGCCTCATGTCGCGCGGATCCTTCACACCGTTTTTAGGTACAAATACCTGGAAACCATCTTGTCAGTTGTCTACGGGCACACCGTAATTCAATGACTGCAACTACAACAACCCCACCAAACCCACCAAGCCGTCGTCGGAAACTGCGAAGGCGTTTCTTTTCGATTTCTCCAGGTTCAAATAGATGGAGCATCCTGGCTTCTTCTCCCATGGTTCCAAGAGAGCGGCGTAGGCAGTCTTCCCTCAGTCCACAATCAACAGGATCGATGAAAACGCCGGCCGATTCGTCTTTTATTCGTGACTCGGACGCGCTCGACCTGACAGAAGGTGCCTTTCGCTCCTCAGAATCGTTTCATACGGCATCTTCGCACCGGCATATCTACCATCGAGGAGAGGAGAGACGTGCACCCCTCGTCTACTCTTCATTACCTCCGACACCCATTTCAACCTCACCTCCGCCACATGCGCTCACCCCAGAATCCCCCTTATCCCCAACGTTACCACCAGAGCTGCAGGCTCAAGACATTTCGGAACGCCCGTTCTCGTTGTGGGATTATTTACGCGAAGAGCTATTGGCCACGGATTTTGACTCGCATCAAGAGCTGAAATGGGAGCGCGTGAGCAATTTCTTGAGTATACCTCTTGCAATGGAGAAGGTACGTGCCCTAATTCAGCATTCCGAAAATGACTCATGTAGCTCGTTTTGATAGATAATAGGCTTTGGCTTTATCTTGTGCCTCGACTCTTTCCTCTACACTTTTACTATCCTCCCCATACGGTTCACCCTCGCACTTTTACGGTCCATATCTAATATATTTCACTCTTCCGCGCCACCTCTCCCTCCGGCACAGAAAGCTGACATCCTGCGCATGTTCCTACTTGTCATCTCGGTGTTGTTGCTCTATCCCCTTACGGACGCGAGTAAGATATATCATTCAATACGAGGGCAGGACACCATCAAGTTATACGTCATTTTCAATGCACTTGAAGTACGCTTCCCTCTTTTTCCGTAAAATAAGCTGAGCATCTGTTGTAGATCGGTGATCGGATGTGTGCTTCTATCGGACAAGACATTCTCGATTGTCTTTTCTCGAGGTCAACCCTGGAGCCTCTTTCACATCGGAAGAAGTTGACCTCGTATACATTCCGTGCTTTCCTCTTCTTCACACTCGCTGTATTATACAATGGTCCGTTTTCTCATTCTACTCTTCGTCGCAAGTCACACATCAAATTATTACAGTGGCACACTCCCTCGTAATGGTCTACCAACTAATCTCACTAAATGTAGCAATCAATTCATACGACCATGCCCTCCTTACGCTCCTCGTCTCCAACCAATTTGTCGAGATCAAAGGAAGTGTGTTCAAGAAATTCGAAAAAGACAATTTGTTTCAGATAACCTGTGCAGGTAAACCCCCATCCATGTATAACCGAAAAATAAAATAAAATGCCAATCTCAGACATCGTGGAGCGCTTCCAACTAACACTTATGCTCGTCGTTGTCGGTTTCCGCAACCTCATCGAACTTTCCGGGTCCGAATTTCCTTTATCAGAGGGATTCGTCCTCCCGATGAGTTTCGGGTGGTTCAAGGGTAATAATGTCCTCTGGACAATATCTTACGTGCGTATGTCCCCAAGCGCCGACATGCCTTTAGTAATATAAATCACAAAATAGCCCGTATTAACAGTGATCGTCTCTGAGATGCTGGTAGACTGGCTAAAGCATGCCTTCATCACCAAATTCAACCACATTCGACCGTCAGTCTATGAGCGATACACAGACGTCCTATGTCGTGACCTCGCCAGCGGAAGTGCAGTTGGCCGTCGGGGTGCACGCAAGGTGAATTTTTTCCTAGTAGAAGCCACCTCACCAAGTAAATTTTTTTTTCTTCCTTTTTCATCCACACAGCACTCGTACGTCGACCAATCTCCTCTCGTTGCGCGTCGGCTAGGTTTTGCCTCTCTCCCTCTCGCGATCCTCGCGATCCTCATCGGCTCACAGTCTCTAAACCTGCTAATCACTATCCATTCCGACTCGTTGCTCGTACCTACCCCATCTATATCTCTATCCCCAACCACCACCAACTTCACCTCACAAGACTCCCTATTCTCCTCCCCCTCTTTATTCTTCGCCTCAATGCTCAGCCTGAATCTCTCAGGCCTACAGACCATGACCCTACCGAGGGTGTGGACCCTCCCGAGTATATCGCAGAACACCGTGCACTATGCGACCTGGGCGGCTATGGGGGTGTTGTTCTGGCTCTGGTCCGTGTACCCACGTGGCTCCATGTGCGATTCTGCTGATCATGGTTATTGTTGCTTTTTATAGTTTTCTGGTGATCAAAGTGATGTTGGGCGTGAACCTTGTGAGTTACGCGACGCAGAGGCGCGCGGGGATGGAGGCGCGTGCCGTTGCGGACGTGGTTAACGATTTTGGGAGAGATCCAATCGGGGAAGGTAAAGAGGAGCAGGTTCGTTTTTTTATTATGTTATCTTTACCCCTATCGTCAGAGATTAAATACTCCATCGGTTATGTATCATGTAGGTGTACAACAAGGAACTCAAGACGCTTCTGGATAATGACAGAGATGACGCGCCGCGGACGGCGGAGATGGGGGAGAACAAGCCTGGGCAAGGGGGGAAGAAAGGGCGGGTGCCGTTGGAGGAGTTGACACGATATACTATGGTTAAGCGGATATGGTAGATTCATTAGGGAGATAGGGGGTGTCTATTTCTCTATTTCTGCTTTGGGGGGCTTGTTGATGTTAGATTGTTCTTGTTTCGAATGTAACGTTAGTATACTTATTGTCATTTGCAGTCTAGTTGGCGTTGATGCCAAACACGACAAATTTTAGCCATAGGGCAGGGGAGGTGGTCAGGTAGCAGGCCCTAAAGGGGCCCTGGCGCGGGTGAGGAAGGTGTTGGCGAGGTTGGAGAGGTTGGGGCGGCGGGCAGACTTGGCAGACGACTTGAAGCGTTTGGTGGCGTGGATGAAGCTAAGGAGTGGTTGGACAGCGTCGGGATGAGAAAGTAAGTAGGGGAGAGACTCAGCTTTGCATTTCAGCTTGCGGCAGAGGGTGTGATGTTCATGTTGGTAGTGCAGGCAAATGAATAGATAGTGACGGATAGTTTCAACTGTAATGCCTTTGCAGTGAGGACATGATGGGGTTTCGGAGCAATGTATGCGTAACAGATGTTGATTAAGAGAGGAATGGCCTGTGTGGAGATGGGTGATGATGGCTGATTGGCGGCGGTCGAGGCTGTTGATAAGCTTCATGAAATTGTTGGAGGGGAGGGATTTGTCGATGGGGTTGAGGAGAGGGAATCTGGGGGAGGTCTTCCAGCGTTGCTTCCATCATTTACGGAGAGCAGTGAGGTGGGCTTGGCGGAGTGAGGGAATGCTGCCGGGGAGGGGTTTCCATTGGAGGAAAACTGGGAGGAGGCTGGGCAGGCTAGATGAGCCTTGTGTGGCCAATTTAGCCTCAGCGTTGGCTCGCTCATTCGGGGCGAAATCGGTATGACCTGGGGTCCAGATTAGTTGAAGTTCAATGACGCCTCGCACCTTATCTTTCCAGGGGATACCTTGACGTAGAGCTGACTTGCAGGCCCTGCTGTTGAAGAGACAATAGTGTTTGGAGTGGAGTTTTCAGCAGCTTCATGGACGTGGTCGAGGAGGTAGTGGGCCAGGTGAGGTTTCTGGTTGTCGAGGGCCTTGATGGTAGCTTGGCTGTCAGTACCTAGAATGGTGGGGAGGTGGGGGTGAGAGAATTTCTTAATACCTGATAGAGTCGGATGAAGTCCTAGCATTAGGCCGATGATCTCAGCTTCGTAGACAGTGTGCTTTGAGATAGTTCCCAGGTGGTAGTGGAGGGCATTAACTTCATGACCATTGGAGCACAAGACAGCTGAGGCGCCAATACCCCCTTCGAAGCCTGAGCCATCACAATATACAGAGTAGGGTGCGTCCCCGTGGGCCACATCTGCAAAAGTGAGTGCTGCATCTTTGCTGTTCATGATGAAAGTGTCGAAGGATGGAATATAATTAGGGCAGCGGCATGTTGGGGCCACTTGTTCAACCGAGGGGGGGGGGGGATCTTGGTGATGAAGAACAGGGAGTGTAGGGGGGAGCGGTGTTTCTTGATGTATCGGGCAGCTGCAGAGCATACGGGGTTGTGGAGAGGGTGGGAAGAAGGAAGGGAAGCAAGGCGGACGGCAGCACGGAAGAAAATCTTGTGGTAGAGAAGATCTATAGGGAGAAGGTTAGCGTGTATATCAAGGACGTCACCAGCAGATGATGAGTCCCAAGGATTCAAACAGATGGAAGAAAGTGGAAGGAAACCGGGCATTGGGGTACAATAAGAACTCAACTCGCACACAGGAAAGGAGGAGAAAAGAAGCTCGAGAACGAGAAGCATCCAAAATGGAAGCCAAAACTTCGTGAGCATTAGTGGCTGCGTTTGCACGGTTTTGTGCATTACTCACTAATAAACCAGTACCAATCCACAGATTGCCATGATGCGAAACATGTTTGTGAAAGGCAAGAATACCGAACCAGAAACTGGCCATATTGCTCCGGAGCCTGAGAGTCAACTCCAAATCATGCAGTCATGGGCGGAGGCAGTCAGAAACTCATCTGATGAGAGCAGCGCCAGCAGCGAATTCGAATTGGACTCTCACAACGATGAACCAACGTCACATGTCGCATCAAATCGTCTGCCCATTGCCCCTCCCCAAAAGCGCCAACGTCGAGAGATCCCAGATCGGACTGACAGAATTGCAAAGAGAGCGAAGAGACGGAGGGAAGTTGAGGATGCACTGAAAGATTTACGGAAGTTAATGAAGTCCAAAAAGACTCGTTACGTGGCTGGGCCAGACGGCTTGCAAGCCCGTCGAACTGCCGCCATGGAAACTCACCTGAGACTTGTTATCGAAAACGGGCGATCTTTGATTGATGCCTCAGAGCGGGCGGCTGAAAGTCGTGGCTTTGCAGCAAAATGAGGTGGTCGGCAGGTTCGCAAATGGACTCGCCATTATATCCAGACACGAGACTTGCCAAGGTCACTTGTCGGGAACCATGCAAAGGTATATTCTTTGTTGTCAGATCCTGATATTGCTGCCGAGCTCAGAGCGTATGTCCGTTCGAACAAATGGGCCATGGATCCCTAAAAGATGGCCAAATTCTCGCAGGATCAGCTTGTTCCGAGAGCTGCTTGTGAATACTTGGAACACATCACACAGAATGAGATGCCACTTGGGTTGAAACGGTATATGGAGATTGAGTTATTTCCCCGAATCCATTTGCGAGTTGGACGTGGTGTTTCACTGATGACTGCTCGGCGGTGGCTTCACAAGGAGGGCTTCAAATACATCAATCACAAGAAGGGTCTATATTTCGATGGACACGACAGACCTGATGTCATTAAATACTGCCAAATCATTTCTTGCCAGCCATGAAAGCATACGAGGCATGACTGGTCCGATATGTCATTGGCGACGTGGACCGAGAGTTGATTATTCAACGCGAGAATTTTGTTGAGCGCCGGTTGCTATGACGGCACAAGCAAACGACATAATGCCAAAGACATGGGTTTTTGAAGATCAACACCGTCTCCGAAAAAAGGGTGTTGGCTGTGGTCTGCACAAAAGTGACATATTGTGCTCAACAGTCGGATGGCTTGAGGAAGCTACGCAAACACTCGAGTATGGAAAAAACTATGAAGGATACTGGACTGGGGAGCTGTTCGTCAAACAGGTGAACAATGTATAATTCATTGTTACATGAATATGTTCTCATCATCTCCAAAGCTCAAAGACAAGATCATTCCTGCGTTCGAGCGCGTGCACGGCGCTGGTCACCAGGCTCTCATAATGGTTGACAATTCTCAAGGTCACTCTGCTTACTCCGAAGATGCCTTATTGGTTTCGCGAATGAATGTCAATCCTGGGGGGAAGCAGGCACGGATGCATGACGGATGGTTTATACGCGAAGGTCTGAAAATCACACAGCCAATGATTTTTCCTGCCAACCATCCGACATACCCGAATATTGCGAAGGGCATCAAAGCTGTTCTTACTGAACGTGGCCTTTATGAAGACCGTTTGCGAGGCAAATGCAAAAAATGCACATCGGATTCTTGTTGTGGTAAGCGCATCCTTGAACTGCAGCCAGATTTTCAGCAGCAGAAATCCCTCGTGCAGGAGGTGATTGAAGTTCAAAGTTGAGCCGCGACTTTCGCGGTCGCGGTCGTGGGTCATCACATAA
>QLOK01013249.1:0-10625 GCA_003313805.1 Tricholoma flavovirens
TCCAGGCCACTCCAAAGTGAGGACTTGTTCATGCCAGGCATAGCCATGGCCCAACCTGACAAGTGCTGCAGAGGTTGCACTGTTGGGAGGGCAGGTACTTGACTGGGAAGGCTGATCAATGGTAATGGTCAAGAATAGCTGAGCCATGAGATATGCTCTAAGTTCAAGTTGAAACTGTTTCAACATGATGCCACGTCACAAGCAGAAGTCTGTTTGGGGATTCATGTGTTAATCAATAAAATTGTGACCATGTCACAATGATTCCTTCGCGTTGTCTTTACCTCCACACCTATCATATCTCTTACCAATATCTTCTGTTACTAATGCCATTGTGTAGTTTTAACTGTGTTTTCCTCATTACAAAGAGCTGATGAGGTGCAGTACTTGTACTATACCTGAGTTGCTTATGTAACCTCAGGCTAGTCAGTCAATTCAATTCCATTCCATTCCTGTCACTTGATGCATCACTCATCATGTCATACAACTTTTGCCCATGTCTTCTGGCAATCCACCACTGCTAGCAACATGAGATTGGCTTCAGGTTCAGGTCCAACAGCTTGGTAAAATAAGGTGAGTACTATTCTCTGAAGATGGCCATACTGTTGTAATAGGAGGTGTGAGTTATTTTCCTTAGGTGTGGATGCTACTGAAATGCAATGAGCAACCAGGAAGTTTTCATTCTCTCATGGTATGGGACACTAGGTCTGCGACTCCAGAATCTGAGTCTGGGAATGCCTCAGACTCAAGCTCAGCAGCTGAGACAATATTGCTGGGCACAGGTTCCTCTGTCCTTGACATGATGTGGGAGCATCATCAGTCTGGTGCTGTCTATCTTCTGGTCCTATCTGCAATGGAGAGCACATTCTATTTCCATTTTCCTTTAATACAGTGATGAATCAATTTGGTTTCAAAGACCAAGGTATTAGAGGCTCAAGAATCAGAGCTCATGAGGTGAGCGATGCAGAGCCCCAGAGGCCAGGGAGCATAACATCTTTCTAGGACACTGCTGCATCATCTATTGGGTTCGAAGTTGTTGTGAGACATGGTTTCCATGAATGTAGTAAGCACTACACCATTTCTGCCTAGATTGTTATTTGCCTTGCTGATGTTGCATGCAAATATTTCTAGAAAAGCTTCTGGCTACCATTTTCAACCAAAATAAAGCCCTGCTTTCGAATTCTTGTGTTACTCACCTTCACCTCCTTTCAACCACCTGACTCCTGGTGTTTCTCCTTCAGGAGTTCAAAGTGTATGCATGCCATGCTTGCCTCTATAACATATTTATGCTTTTATAGTGTTGAATTTGACCTAGTGGACAGGACCATCATTCAACAAGCCACTATTCAGGTGTGTCTGTCCACATCTAATTCTTCATTTTCTGATATGAGGTGGAACCAATGCAACTTTCTGCTGTTTCTGCTGATTTTGGGATGATCCTGCTGCATGATATGGAGCATGGTGCACAGGCGTACTCATTAGAGGGCTTCAAAAGGCTGGGGTTGGTCAATGGTGAGACAAAGGTTTGTACTGTTCCTGCCCCTGTAGCATTCATGCCTGGTACCCCACTAGAATCCTTGGCACTGAAGGTATGTGAAATAAAATTTAGCACAATAGGACACCTTCAAATTCTTTTACCCCAGATAGGATCTGTATATTCAATGCCAAAACACTTCTTCGCTGGGAGATATCCTTGCCAGCATATGCGTAGCTTACTTTTTGGACCTGGACAGTGTTGAAGTTTCCATAGGTTGTGTCTATGCACCAGATGTAGGTTTTATTTTTCTGAGTCTTGCCAGAAAGTTGGCTTAATGACTTCTCAATAGGGTCATTTATTGCCAGGACAGGGGACTGTTTGTATTGTGGCAGCAATTATGCCATTGGATGAATGGGATGGAGTTGCACAGAAATACATTAAGCATGGGTGGATGATTCAGGTTTTTGACTTCCCAGGTTTCTAATCTCTTATCCATGTGCAGGTTCATACAATGCCCAGCAGATTTGGATCAGCCAGGACCGAGCACCACTCATTCAGATTCACCGACCCCATCTTCAGGTGGGCTATCTGCTGATACCTCGAAAGCAACTCTGGCCAAGCACAAGATTGATGCTGGCACAGCTCCTTCAAAAGAAGGAAAAAAGGGAAAATCAACAAGCAGTGAGTGGGAAAGTCAGGACCATGCATGTTTAGAATATTCAGCCTTGGGGGTCAATCAATACTGCATGGCCTGTGCAGAAGCAAATTCAGGAGATGTTTGGAATGCTCAGGAGACATGCTGTTTCCTTTCCTTTCAATGGGTGAAACCAGATGAGCATGGCAGCAGCCATGCCTTTAAATTCAATGAGAGCTGCATTGATAGTATCGAAAGAAAGAGGTTTGAGTATTTTGCATGGGATCCTTCTGAAACAGGAACCCACCAACAAACAATGCAGGTAGGCATTCTTTTCTGCTATGGCTGTATCCTTGGGCTTACATTCCCTTCTTAGCTTGCCATCACCAAGGCTTTGTTGCCTAAGCTGAAGGCTGAGTTACAACACATAAACAGTGGAGACATCAGTTTCTGTGCTTTCCCAAAAGCTGTAAGATACACCTGCAGTATGCTCAAGTTCTCCCTGCCACTCTTATTTTCATGCAACTCTTCAGATAAATGCTATGTGAGCCTTCTATTCCATAGTTGGCACTGCCCCCAATGTGGGATGGAGCTTTGTGGAGCTTGTCATATGGAGATCCCTGCTACTGCAGTGCCTCTGCCTCTTTCTGTGGCATGCACTGGCCCTCATTACCAGCAATGGTTTCATCCCATTGGTGTCTTTTCTGCTGATCAACTCTGAGCTTCCATTGGCACCATGGAGTCAGTGGTCTCAGAGGTAGAGACCAGTGTCTCAGACATACCAGCACCTCAAGTTCAGCTTTCTCCCTCTCTGCCACTGGTTCCAGAACTGGAGCACTCCATGGATGGCAATGATATGCAGATGATGAGGAAGTATGATGCTAAAAGTCTGAACCTTGATCAGTTCATGCAGTTGTGGATCAGAAGGGAGCCATTTGTTCTTGTTGGAGTTACTGAACCTCAATCGCCTGGGCAGCCCTTCAATCTGGATCAGAATAAGAAAAAGGAATGCTCCATCATGTTCTACCTCAGTACTCTACACTCGGTTCATATTTTAAAACCTGGAGCAAAAAAACAATCACCAAATCAGTCTCTCTAGATCCAGGTATGTGCTTCGACACTATATCTCATGTCCATCTTTAAGCACAGTTGTCATAGGATTACCCTCTGGAGGGAGACCTTGAAACCATCCACCCAGAGCTCTACAATAACTTCCTTGAGTGTATCAGAAACATGTTTGAGGTGTATATGGGACCTCGTGGACCACTTAATATTTTTTCCTACTTTCCCAGAGGAAGCCATTGGCCTGACCTAGGTGAACTTTTTTCATTCCTACTTCCTACCTCAAATGTCATTGAGCTTTCTTTCATGTAGGGCCAAAGCTATATATATCAGAGGTAAAAGGTTGACACACTGGGTTGTTTTACTGCTCATTGTTGAACAGGTGGATAAAGTACAACAAAGCACAACCTTTGCCCACATTGACAAGGAGGGCACTGTCAACATCATGTTGTATAGCCAGCCAGAAAGTGATGACCTTCAGTTAGGGGCTTGCTGGGATATCTCGCACCCAGACAGCATCCCTGCCCTATCCAGGGCACTTTATCCACTGGCGCTCAACAATGATTGCAGGATGGCCTACCCCATCATATCTGAGATGCATTACATTACTCCTGACATAAGCAGGAGTGCCTTTCTGACCACAGGCCAGGCTGGCTGGTACACAATTCAACTCCCAGGAGAAGTGGTCATCATACTGCCTGGATGCCCTCATCAGGTAGGCCTTATTTGTGATGAGTCATAAATACACCTCATTATTGGCTAGGTTTCGAATTGGTCATGCTGCATAAAAGTCACTGTGGATTTTGGACTATCCACTGATCTATCAGATTTGGAAGTGCTGTGTAATTTCTTCTGAACTATGAATATAGCAGAAAATAGGCTGATCCATCCCAACTTGCTCCAGCTTGATGTTCTGCTTTGGTACATCTGGGAGAGCACTCTGAGTTTTTAATTTAATGCACTCTTGAATGACAGTATGTAGTTAAGACTTCAAATTATCTGTGTGATGTACGAAGTAGAAGTGCCTGCCAAAGGGATGAAGGGATATTGAGGTATAATTAATATTCTCTGCCAATATATTGGCTTGTCTACATGTGGAGGGCCCCTGATGCACCATTGTAGTTCTGGTTCTTTTACATAAAACATACATACATACAACACTTTGTTCAAAGTAAGCTGTGTCAAGCCTAGATCCTATCATATGTCTGATTTATGTGCATGTTCCTTCAGGCCTTCAAGTTTTACCAAAATGTATCTCTCCACCAAGTAATCTTTGGCAGTGCTCCTTGATTATGTTGTGCATTTCAGGCTCTGAAATTTTTGCAAGTGCTTGAAGTAGCTTGTTTATATCTCCGAGGCGCTGTTTCTTGAGTGTGTTGTAGATAAGTGGTGAGAGGTCATGCCAGTGGTCCAAGGGCCTGGGTGATGCCAGGAACATCTTGACAGGGTTCCCATGAAGTTCTGCCAAGGCCCAGAGAACAGGGGGTGCTTCTTTGGCATCACTGGTATCACCTCTGTCTTGATGTCCTGGGACACCTCTGTCTTGACATCCTGGGAGTCATTATAATGTGATCACAGTTAGCATCATCAAGGAAAGTTAAGGAAACAACCAACCAAAGGGCTATCTCTCTCATCACAAGCTTCATTGATATCCCCTTGTTTTGGATCATTTTCCTCTTCACTAATGTTTCCCTAAGAATATTATAACATTGTGATTATTTGAAAAACAACATATCAAGTGATGAATACTGCCATTGATGTGGAGCCCAGCTTATAAAACCTCTTTCTGAAATCTTCGTCACTGAGTTACTTCTAAGTAGCATGTGGACAGGTCAAACCAGGGTGCCTCAAGTTGAGAACTTGAACAAGTTCAATGACAGATTTGAATCCTCCAACTTTACCCATTGGCAGGCACTGCTGGATGAATTTCAGTTTCCTGAAACATGTCTGGAAGGAACACCCTTCATATTATAAGAGGCAAGAGTCCGGCCAGAGCGTCCAATCCTTACTTCAAAATGACCTGGTTAAACATCTTCCTGGGGATTATAGCTCCCAGTGGAATGCAGTATGTTAATTATCTTTGCATGGTATTAATGGCAAAATAATGAGCTTTGATCACAGCAACAAGACTTGATAGACAACACCACCATTTTGAGCGAACGGAGGGAGCAACATCCAGCATTACCAGAGGCTGACTCTACAGTATGTTAATTGGTCATTGGTACACCTATGTCCAGGGTAATCATGTTCTGTAGGGAACAGTTGAGCTGTTGCCACAACCTTCCCACTCCATCCCAAACATTTTGGGAGATGAAGTAAATCGCATGATCAAGGATGCATATACCCAGGTCCAGCGAACCTTAGCCATGGTGCATGAAGTAAAGCAAAACCTACAAGATGCTGATGCCAGTACACCTAGCCAGATCCAACAGACCTTGGTGACAGTGGAGAAACTGGAGCAAAACTTACAAGGCAGTGGCATGACCATTGAATATATATCTGAATTGACCAAACAACTATGGATCATCTCATCGCTCAAATATGTACACAAGGAGACCCTGGCCCATACTCCCCTTCGATTGCTGATGCCTCCCAGGCCAGACGTTAGCACCATCCATAGCTCAAGACATAACTCTGATGTTTCACTCAATATCCTTGACAACATTTCTGACCATTAGTATTGCAGACACTCATTGTAGGTCCTTCTCCTCTTTCAGAGTTTTAGCACATAAGCCACCATATTTCCAGGCTGGACAACATATCAAAGTTGCATGTCATTCAAGCTATCCACAGATTGGATAACTTCATTGCATAGCTACCACACAGAAAATGCAGTGCTGGATTGTTATCTTCCTAAGCAAATCTATCTGGGCCCTTGATTCATCAGAGAAATGTAGCAGGCTTTGGCCCTGGATATTTTCTTAAACAGTAAGTGGATGGGGAAAACTAATCACTCTTATCTCATTTGAGATCTGTAATCTGTATTTTCCCCCATCTCACCGTGTCTTGGACTTGGTTACTAGCCACCAGAGGTTTACTGTAGGATTCAATGTTTGATTTAAAGACTTGGGCACATGTAATTTTATGCAGCTTTCTCCAGATCGTCACTCTCACTCCTACCTTATGTATTTTCAAAATTCTGATTATGAGTCCTCATACCTTGGACTCATCTTTATAACCTGAGACTTTGCCATCAAAATGTAATCCTCAAGTGATGTCCATCTAGCCATATCACATTTATGTAAGTCTCATTTCCTTGCAGATTGTAATTTGTATGAGTAAGTGAAAGTTGCATTGAGATTTCAAGTTGTCCACATGTGGAAGATTTGGTCAATAGCAGGCCTCACTCCTCAGCCCTTCTTGGCAATGAGATCAACGATGGAGGTGGTTGTACCTGCTGAAATCACTGCTGAACTTACTCAGATCCTTTCGTTGGGAGATAACAAGATCTGTTCAAAGTGCCTTCATTCCCATTTAACTCTTGCTCAACATCATCTGTCCATATTGCTGAGGCTTTGATTCTTGTGTAGTGCTGAAAAAGCTGTAAATGAGCATTTGGCACATACCCTAGAGCTGTATCCTCTGGTGCTGGCTCACTTTGCCATCACTGCTGATACCGAAGTACTAGTGAGTACTAGTGAGTACTATATCCTTCAACACTCAGAATGCATGACAGAAGAGATACTGCAAATTGGATACCATACTCTGGGTTTGGTATGCAGAGGGAAAAGTGCTGCTGCTCAGCTGGTTGGATGTATGACAAAGTGCTTATTTTCCACTGGTCTTGCCTCTTATTTATGTGTGTCCTATCCATTGGCACAGCACCCAGCTATTGGTGACAATGAATGTATCCAGGCTTTCTGCAGGCTATCTTCTATGACATTGCCCCCACCTATACTAACTTTCCTCATGTGCCAGATGTGGTCCTTCTCTCTCATGCTCCTTTGCTGCCTCCTTTTCTGGCCAGCTCAAGCCTTCAGCATGGTGCAGGCACAGGGTGAAGGTGGCAGAGTGGGTGGAGCAGGCTCAAGGGAGAGTGTGTATAGGGGTTTTGTGGGATGCCTGAACCTTGTGATGGATTTGAAAACAGATGCAGTCCTAGCTGTGTCCCAGCGGGGATTACAAGACAGGTATAGTGTTGATGTGTGGTGCTAGCCTTTTTTTGGTTCAATAGTTGCTGAGGAATATTGCTAGGTCTGACATGATGCTCCCACAGTCAGCATAGGCCCACAATCCACAAGTGGGAGGATTAGACTGGGAAGAAAGGTTAGAAGTGTCGTAAGGTGGGGAGCAAAGAGAGTGGGATGAGTAGAGCATAAAGGAGTGAGAGTAGAGAAGAACATTGAGAGGTGATGGTAATTCGACATTGGGGTTGATTATGTGGTTACTGGAGCTGAGAGAGGGAAGAATCAAGTGTGGGGAGGGGTGTCTAACATTGAAGAGAGAAGGGAAAGGGATTTAGAAAGTTGAGATGCATCTGCCATGGTCAGATAAGTGACTGATACAAGGGGAGGCCATTTCCAGGGGGAGCAGTAGGCAAGGAGCCTTTGTTTTTCCACCACTGTGGTCTTGAGGCCTGGTTAGCCAAAGATGTAAGCATACATTTTTGACACTCTTGCTACCAATGGCTTTCACTGAGAAATTCATTGGACTCCAGCCTTGTCACACCCATGTTTGCTGACACACATTCACAAGTTTGATATGCTGCTTGTCAATGTGTGCACAATTTTACAGTTTGCTGGTATACAACAATGCCTGATTTTGTTTTGTGATGATAGGGGACAGCTCTGTACTGATCTTGAGGTACATATATCCTGCCACAATGTTTCTGTTTGTGGTCCTTATATTGACACTTGAGGACCCTGAACCAAGGTAACATCTTCCCTGTTCATCAAATTCTGCTGTCAACTAATCACTCTTCATGAAAATTCAGAGTTCACTCCTATGCTGCTGCTGTGCTAATTAACTTTTGCGGGGGTGTAGAGAGGGACACTTCTGCCATACCTGGACCCCATCATCCAACATTTGCTGAAACTGCTCAATGCTGCTGGTGATCCCACCATGGACTGATACTACATGCAAGAATAGTGCTTGAAAGTCCAGTCCAGTCCTGGTATTTTGCCTCAATTGGCTAGAACCAGGACTGAACCAGTTCATTTATTTCAAACTTTTGCCAGAACTGGAACTGGGTCAAACCAGTCCAGTGCAGTTCTGATCAGTTCTAGGACTGGTTGCCACCAGTCCCAGACCAACTAATTACAATTATATATGTACAACAAAGGTAAAATAGTACTAATAATAAACCAGTGAAAGAGAAGAGAAAAGACAAATGAATCCACCCTGTGAGCAGTGGCTTGCAAGGCTGGATATAAGAAGGAAAAATAAAAGATAAAACCTCTCATGTTTTGAGTGAGAGGTGGTCATGGTGTGGTGGGTGTTTGCATTGTCCATTGTTGTTGTTGTTGTTGTTGTTGTTGTTGTTGTGTTGGCATTGTTGTTGTAATGGTATTGTTGTTGTGTTGGCATTGTTGGCATTGTTGTTGTTGTTGTTGTTGTGTTGTTGTTGTCACTGTCATCATTGTTGTTGTCCATTGTTGTTGTTGCTTGTTGTCCCATCATTGTTGGCAGGTAGCACCTGCTGATAAGACCACCTCATGTTTAGTACTCGGAAAACACCCTATAGTTTTCACATTGCCCATAGGAACATCTACAAACAGTTCAATCAAACTTTGAATGCATTCTCAAGCAATATAGAGGGATATTGAGCCATTCAAAAATCTTTTTACTTGACATCAAACATTCGCAGGAGCACACACATGTTGTACAACCATCTACAACCATTGTTTGACAAATATTGATCGTGTTTTGAAAGTTCAATCAAGCTCAAACAAAAATGTTGAGGTCTTGAACCTTTTGAACTATTTAGAACAAGAAACCCTAACCCTAAGCTACAAGTAATATAAATTGTAATGCATAAGTCAGTCCATGACTGGTTACGACTGGTTTTGAATGGTCCTGCTGCTCACCACAAGATGAGCAGACTGGACCGAACTGACCCCATAATTGGTAGGACCAAGACTGAAAGTCCAGTCCCATCAGTCCTGGTTCAGTTCGGTCCTGGTCTTTTTGTGGTCCTTAGGACTGGACCTTCAAGCACTATGCAAGAACAAGCAATCATAACTCTTGCTATGGTTGCCAACACTAGCAAAGCTACATTTGCAAAGGTTAGTCAGGTAACTGTTTGGCATAGAGCAAGATAAGGCTGATGGTAAATTCTCATAAGCATTATTTGTCTATCATGCCTCTAAATAAAATGGAGGACTTGTTCATGCCAGGTTTTAGTCCTGGCCCCATTGGACAAGTAAGTTTTCGGGGGAACCTGAGCTGTGTTGGTGCCAACAAGCAACTCTACTCCTAGTCAGTAATTCTAAAACTTCCCAGTCAGCTCTTCAGAATGCCCCTCTCCTGTGGAGTTGACTTGTAGTCATCCACCTGGAATTGACTTGGTGTCATTCCAGTATCTTGACTCTCCATGATCCTATGCTGGATGAAAAATGCTTCTGCCACTTCCATCCCTCCAACCTTTCTGCACTATGTCATTATCATGCCAGGGGCTAGGCTGCCAACTCTCCACTGGTCACATGTCCAGGACACTCCTTTCTCCTGCTTGCACTTCCTCATCATGCTCCACTCTCCATGCTCCTGTGTAATACTGCTGCATGAAAAGTGCTCCTGACACCACTTCCACTGTCCCTCCAACCTTTCCATGCTATGTCATTACCATGCCAGGGTCTAGAATGCCACCTCCACCTCAACTTGTCATATGTTGAGGACACCAGATTTGCTCCAACATGTCATGGATGGCCATGAATCATATGGCAACTACTTTTTCAATGTTCTGCAGGCACCTTTTCCCAGATTCATATACCATCTCTGAAGTGGTTTTATTGGCTGTCACATTCCATGCTAGGATGCGATATGGTGGATATGGAATGATGGTGATGATGGGACCCTATTTCATTTTACTTCGTTTTAGGATTAGGTGGTTTCCTTCTAACTCCTGCTTGCTGTAATTAATTTTCTAGTTTGTATCTAGTATATCTATGGGAATGGCAGAGGCTGTCAACATTCTGCAGAAGAGTATGAGAAAAAGTGTGTATGGAGGCATTACCCCTCATTACCTCATCTTATGGGTCATGCACGCATACTAGGCTATATCAAAATTAAGGGATGGCTGGAGTATGTATACATATGTATGTTGTATGTATTACCAACACAAGGCTGGCAGTGCTGGCATTGAAATGTATATGCTATGGCCATCTCCACTGTGAAAGGTCTGATCCACCTAAACTCCAAGTACTAAGGTAACCAACTCCATGAACTGATTACTAGCCTGGGTCCTGGATCCTGGGTACTGGCACTTTGTGGTCACCCCTTCAAATCCCAAACTTGGAC
>QLOK01013299.1:0-12975 GCA_003313805.1 Tricholoma flavovirens
CTTAGCCGCTCTGAGCCGCTCTGAGCCGCCCAATCTAAGAGCTGAGCCGGGTATAGCCTAGAGCCGATTTACCGGCGCGGCTCGCCCAAAATAGCGGCTCGGCTCGACGGCTCGCGGCTCCGAGCCGCGCCGTTGGCAACACTAACTCTGAGCGCCCCTATTGCTCATTCATTACTGCTATATTCTTGTTACCGTGACTATCATCTTCAAGTATTCAAGCTGCAGTAGATGCTGAAGTCTTTTCCAAGTCGGTATGTTGTAGTCGCAGAATTCCATTTGTTTGATATCTCTCCTGGGCTTACAATGACTCCATAAATTGAATCCATAGAATACAGTCCACCTGGCGGAGATGAATGCAAATGCGTCCGAGTCGCTGGTTCGTTCACAAAATCTTAACCGAAATACTGAAGACTGTCGCAAGCTAGACTTGGCTGCTCTTGCAAGGACATGCAAGGCATTTACTGGTACGATTTCATGTACACCCGACGGTACATTGATGGAATATGACTACTCCACCCCCGGCACTTGATATCGTACGGCAAGATCAGTGGTATTTAATTCTGTGCATGCCAAATGATTTGTGGGCTGTCGAAGCCGATGTCAGCAGCAGGGAGCTCGACTAGACCCGGCATATAAAAGCATACCCACGACAGATACTATCTGGTAAGTGGTAAGTACGTCTTCGAGCAGGACGAAACTGCTAGAATGATATCTTCTCCTGAGTCTTCCCAGACTTTCGTCAGATCCTTGAAGTCAACGGACTGGGCCACATTTGACTACTATGCGTCCAAATTTCGGCGATTTGGAAGTGCTACATCCGATCTTAGAGTGCATCTCCATCTCGATATCATGATCGCCTGCGGCCTTGCGCAAATACATTCAAGTTGACACACGAAGCCTCCTTCCCAATATTCGCCACGTTTGCATATACGTGGCGCCTGACGTGGGCTTATCTCACCGCGTCAGTAGTCTTATTTGCTCCTTTGCCCAACTGTGACAACTGTCAAATTCTCAACTATCAGAGTCCTTCAAGTTCGGAGCCCGAATCCCTTGAATTTCGTACCATTGACACGTTGTGTTTGGCTATCCTGCGCAACTCACCCTTTGTCTAACGTCTTGTATTTTCTTGTCCAAATGGATCTGTGCTTGACCCTACCACTAACTCCGTGATATTCGACTTGCGGGACCTCAGGCTACGTGTCTTATCCTTCAATGTTTTGCAACTCTAGAGAGAGACGATACTTCATCTGGCACAGTATCCTGAGCTTCAGGCCCTTTGGACTGTCCATATCTCACCACCCCTCGCTTCACTATTCACAACCGACAATAGTAGCTTCCCGAATTTGAATGACTTCTCCGTCTTCCTCCGTGATTGGCTATCGGCAACCACGTTGATAAACTCGTTGCGTTGTCCATTCGACTGGTTGAAAGTCCAGTGCCAATCCGTTGAGCATCCTTCAACTTGTGAAGGACTCCATAACAGTATCAATCATGCGCCCTCCATTCATTGCCAACTCACTTTTGGCGATCGATCTGTCCACTCTGGAGTTCTTTCCCAAGGATCCCTGCACGCCGAGGATATGTGTGCTTTCCGGCCATTATTTTCTAAGACCACTACTATTCCCCCTTACCCCCAGACAAAGCCTATGCTTCCTGGAAGACAATATTTTCTCACTTGCGACTGAGACCCTTCTGGTTTACATCCGTATTCCTGGTTGCCCCAGAATTCTAATCAGTATACCATGGCAAAACCTGACCAATTACTCACGGTACTAACGATGAACTATACTCCAACGTGATGTTCTCTGCCGTTTACATACTGGCACAAATCTCATTCTGCATGACAACGTTGGTTGT
The DNA here is from genome assembly GCA_003313805.1 of Tricholoma flavovirens. Taxonomy (NCBI): domain Eukaryota; kingdom Fungi; phylum Basidiomycota; class Agaricomycetes; order Agaricales; family Tricholomataceae; genus Tricholoma; species Tricholoma flavovirens. The sequence continues at coordinate 1,858 of QLOK01013299.1, forward strand.
GGATAATTCATTTTTATTTTGCTATGCAAAAAAAACACACCAGTACTGCGTACATTGATACAAATGGGGAGGTATAAATAATGTGTAGTATTGTGCAGTGTAGTAAAATATGCAGATCCAATGCAGAACCAGTTCAGCGAGCCAGCAGTAGTAGTACAAGAAAGCAGATAAGTAACTTAGAAGTCCAAAGAGGCTCACTCTGGAAGCTCAAAATAAGATCTAAACATCGACTCAGTGCGCAAGGCGGTGTTGCCAATGACCATGTGGACGTGGAGGAAGAGCCGAGGGAATCGTCGTGTGAAGTACGCCAAGAAGCCGTCTGGCATCGGCCCCAGATGACGCTTCACATTTTCAGGGATATCCTGGTAATGGTGTTTCTGGGAACACGCAGGCATCACCATCAACCAACGAAAATTCGCAATGGAAATCAAACTTACTTTATTCCTCAGCGCCCTCAACAAATCCTGTACACTCCTCCCATCATATTTTCTAAACTTGCCCAGATTCTCAATGAAAAGTTTATCGAGCCGTGAATGCCAGTCATTTCCCACTATGCCTTGTGCACCCTTTTCTAGAATCAGTAGGTACGGATCTCTCGGATCTCTCGACATGATCTCAAATCGGTCAGATGCGTCCTGCAAAAAATTCAGACGGCGCCCCGAGTCCCAGAAGAACGGATGTAAGAGGCATGTCGTCGTATCTGGTCTACAGACGCACAAACACGAATCATTTAGCGCTCATATCGAAGAGAGGGGTCAAGAATAAAGCACATACCGTTCACCAGCCTCTGGATCAAGCATCTGTCCAATCAAATCCACCGCCTCCTCACCCTCCTCCCCAAATCTCTCTAGCCCCTCTAAGTTCTTTGCATTCTTCAAAATATTCACCTCCCTCTCAAACCGATCCCCAAACGGATGCCCCCCATTCGTTAGGGTATAATAGAACAAACATCCCAATGCGAAGATATCCACTGACTTCGTCAATCGTGTGGGTTTCGCGTTACCTAAAGTTGGCGTCCCCCTCCCATTCCCATGAATAGTAGAGTTGCTCCCCTTTGAAGACATTGAATGCTCATCACTAATCTCATCCAACTTTACTTCGCCCCTTAATATTTCCGGAGCCCGCCATCCCACTGTACCCGCCGCCATCGCCCCCTGCGCCGTCGGCAAAAAACTTGTCTGGTCCACATCCAGCTTTTTACATAGCCCAAAATCCGAAATCAACATCCTATATCCTCCTCTTGCAGGTGCGTTTCCAGCGCCACCGCCATTCCCACTAACCAAAATATTCTGCGGCTTGATATCCCTATGCACAAGCTTCAATCCATGTAAATGCCTCAGCCCGCTCGTAATCTGCCTTAATGCCCTCTTCGGATCAAACGCCACAGCAATATGGCGCCACTGTTCGCGGTCCGGATTTTCGACTATGTCGGCCAGGGAGGCGGGGCATAACTCGAGTGCAATGTAGAGGAAGTTGTGTTGGGCTTCTTGGTAGTAGTACCGGATGACGTTGGGGTGGTCGTCACTCCCTTGCAGGATGCTGACTTCGCGGGCGGCGAGGGTAACAAAATCTTGGAGGAGACGTTTGACGGCGACCGCGCGGCCTTGCAGGGAGCCTTGGAAGACTACGGTGCCATGCGAGCCGAAACCTAGTTTGGGTTAGGCGTGGGCTCGAAAGAAAAATTAGTTCTTACCGAGGATAGTATCCGACACAACCAACGAAGGCGTCGTAGGCACCGGCGGTCTTGGTGAATTAACCACCAGTGACGAAACTGGGGGAGTCTTTGGCGAACCTTCCGCAACGGGAACGCCCCCACTCCCACTCCCACTATTCGGATTCGCACTCCTCATTGCCCCATCATCAATCCCTTCATCACCCCCAGAAAGCACCAACCCTGTCTTCTTCTTCCTCCCACGTTTCCCCCTCCGCGCTTTCCGTTTGCCGGGCGTGACGGGTGCATCGCCCTCGCCCTCACTATCTTCTCCGTCATCTGCGGGAAGAATCGGGATACCATTCGCATTCCCATTGGGTTGGAGCTGTTTTGGAGTTTGAAGTGAAGGGCGGGGGGTTCTCGGTGTGTCTGCTTCCATCGCAGGTGATACCGAACCGACACCAGCACCGGTACCAAATTCAGTCCGTGGTTCAAGTAACCCCACATTACCGGTATCTTTCTCTATCTTCCTTCCTTCCTCCGTAGGGAGTACCATCCCCTTCTTCCTCGCATTCCTACTCCTCACTTTCCTCAAAGCAAACCACAAGGACGCGGAGCCCAACACGATTGCAACCGCCTCCCACCAACTCACCACTCCCTTGCCAACCCATCTATCTCCGTTGCTAACCCCCACACTTTCATTTATCCTACCACTCCCACTTCCATTCCCAAATTCTGCATCAACCACGGGAAGAGGAACTGACAACCTCCCCGCAGGCCCATCCAAAAGTCTCCTCATTCGACCCTCCGGCCCATCTCCATCATCCAGCGGACGCACGCCTACCAAACACCTCTTATCTGGATACAGATATTTATCACTGCACCGGCCGCCTCCCCCTCTCTTTGTCCCTATCTCCTTCCGCATTTTCTCCCTGTACTTCCTCGCTTTCGTGATATCGTCCACACCTCCATCTCCATCTCCATCCACATCCTCCGACGCCTCAATGAGTCCCTTGCCATACCCAAACCCAGATCCAGAGCGCTCGGGCCCACCGAATGCCACAAGCGGGAATCGGGTGGGGGACATGGCAAAGAGACTCCCGGTTTCGTGGACCATCCCAACGTATGCTGCCTCCAGGTTTGGGAGGGGTTCGTCGGGGGTGAGGGTTGGGAGGACGTCCTGGAGATGGGGGCGGGGTTGAAGGAGGACAAAGGGATGCCTTGGAGATTGCGATTGCGATTGTGGGTTTTGTTCAGATTTGTGGAGGACGTCGAATATGGCGACTCTGCCAGGCGTTAGAAGTGTTAGTTTTTTGATTATTGTGATGAGGAGACTGACATGGGATTGGCAAAGGGCTGTCCCCATAGGAGATTCGATTTCGGGGAGTTGGGGGTGGGAACGCTGCGAGCTTTGAATGAGATGATCTCCCCATTTGGGAGGCTTTGGATATATGCGTCGTCTTTGGTGCGGCGGTACGAGGCTTGGAGATGGCTGTCCCGGTTGTTGGGTCCGTAGGTCGAGAAGGAGAGGTTTTGGACTGGTGGGCGCGGCATATTGGGGTCCAGGGGGCGGGTGTGGATCGATATGTGGTAATCTTGTGGCATTTGTTAGAGATCTCGAGGTATATGTGAGAGTAAGATTGTACCTGTACGACCGATGAAAACCTCTGTAGGTGTAGACATCTGTGGTTTGCTTCCTTCCAATTCGTCGAGGTCCACTTCGTGGTCGTCTTGGAGATCTTCAAACGGGTCCCATGGACATTCTGAGCTGAGAGTAGCTTTTACTTTGCCAGTCTCCAATTCAATGAGTAACAAAGACGTTTCTTTCCTCCCTACAAATACACGACGGTCCTCATCACCTGAGAAGCTAAACGGAGACATGTCGACGAGCTCGGACATTGAAAAAGGGAAGCGCTGGAGGGGGCTGGTAGGTGTGGCCATGACATAGATGTCCCCGGACTGAGGCTCTATTACATAGAGATCCTGGCGAGTAGAGTCATCTGTGAGTTCTGGGTCATGGTCGACGTGGGTTGTGCGGACGAGAGGACCCAATGTAGCGGGTGCGGAAATACTGGTAGAAGAGGGAAAGGATGTCATTGACCAGAGAATATGGCCAGAAGTTCTGTTGAGTGCATGGAATTTGCCATCGACTGAAGCTACGAGGACAATGTCGAGGAGATCGAGGTCTGAATGAATCTCAGAGTTTGGGTTTGTAGTTGGAACAGAGAAACGGGATTGTAATGCTTGGGATCTTGGAGAACGAAGAGAAATGATTTCAGCAAAACAAGCAAGTGAGATAAAGAGTGGAATGAAGAAGAATATTAGAGCCATTGAAGCTCATCGACATCCCCGACGACCACCGCAGTAACTTGATTGTCGTTAGTAGTGGCTGTGATGGGCGTTTAACTTGTGATTCATGTACTATACTTACTATGATCATGAGGGGTGATTTGAAACTCTTTGAATTTGCAACGTTATGCCATAGTTCAAAATATCCTAATCTACAAGAAAGACGAGAAGACGAACAGTGTCATCGTAGCTGCCGCGTATTGTAAATAATTAAATACGTAGAGGCCGAGCATAGTCCAACACAAGCCACAATCGACGCATAGCAAAATGCGTACCTGGATCTCTGGATCCACGGGTCGAACATCCTCCTCCCAGACTCCGGGCGGCCTCTAACCTCCTTCAGCTTCACGCCATATAGCAAGTCAAACAGACGGTTGGGCTTCTCCAGCGCCTCCACCGTACGCGTTGTCATCTTCAAGCCCCAGCTCTCAGTCCTCTCCAATTTGACAGGCCGGGGGATAAACGGATACCCGAACGATATTCCCCTCAAAGAACGCTTAGGGTCCTGCAGCCTAGCTCGCCCGTCATCCGTGCTCTGCTTTTCTGTCACCCACTTCGGCAGCGGAAGATCTGCCCCCGCACCGGCATCAACACCAGCCTTTCCCTTCCCTTTCCTATTCGCTCCCGCCACCACCGCACTCCCGTTCGCCTCGCCTCGCCTCCCCCTCCAACAACAACACCCACCCAGCTTCTCCTTCCAATACGCCACATTAAAATAAAACTCCCAAAACGTCATCCTCGGCGGCTGTTCTCCAAACCTTGTGAAATGCCACCCCCCAATCAACCACAACACCGGACACAAAAATCCTAACCAGAACGCCCAGAATGCAGGCGTACACGAATTCCACTGCCGTTTCGCACGGAAAGTCAACGCTACCTTCATCGTACCGGGTGATGTCAGTTCGTGATCGCGGTTCCACCGCTGACTTATGAATGATTCCGACGCACTGGGCCCGCTCACCCGCGAATTCTCTGAATTAACAGACGACAAGCTCCCTGTCCGTGTATTTCGTCCAACAATGCTATTCTCATTCAGGGAATGTGCATCAGCGATATCCATGTCGCCCGTTGGAGGGGATGGGAATGCTAGCAGCAACTGCGAGTCTGAAAGGATAGCATCACTCGCAGTGACAAAGCTCTCCGCATGGAGACTTTGTAGCTCCTCCTCCTGCCCGTATTCGTCATCGATATACGCCTCTGTTTCCTTTGGATCAGACTCGGCGCTAGCTGTGATCGTGGGCATCGTCGCCACAGTGGACTTTCTCGGGCGCAAAGGGGGGCCAGCCCCGTTTACGTTCATGTTCTGAGATGGGTGTGGTCCGGGGAAGGGCGGGGTGAGGTTGAGAGGAGGGATAACGGGGGGTGGATCTGTGGATTTTGGAATGGTAGCGATCCGCCCTGGTCCGGCGACGGTGGAGGAGGAAGTAGAAACCTGCGTCCGTGAAGAGGTTTGGGAGGTTGCGCGGTTGAGCTGTCGTGAGATGAACGGGTGGGAGACGGAGTAGCTTGGCGAAGGACCTGCGTTACCAAAAACATAGAATTAAAATAGGAAACTTGGGTGCGAATGCGGGAAACACCAAATGAAACCCACGTACGTGTGATCTCGGATGACTGCGATCCACTTGAGCTCGGGTTTGTGTGCGAATACGAATGAGAATATGAGAGGGATGGCGAAGGCTCTATCCCGACCTCTGTATCTTCAGTACTATCGCCTTTACCGCTGCTATTTTCAACACTAGGCAGCGGAATAGACCGCCTCAGGGATTCGGGAGAAAAATAATCCTGCTCGGCAATGGGCGAAAGCTGTTTCGCAAGAGGGTAATTATATGCATACCCAAACAGATCTGTACTGCCCAGACCAGCACTCATGTAGTACACACCAGCCGACGGATTCAAGTTCGAATCGAGCCGTAGGGAGTGCGTGCTTGTATTGAGGCGAAGGTTCCACTTCGATGATGGGGTGATGCTGTGAGAAGTAGGTGGGCTTGGGGAGGAGACGGACCGGCCGATCGGGATTGGTGCGTGTGAATGTGCATATGCATGGAGCTGGGTTTGGGAAGGCATTCGGATGACTGCAGGCGGGGCGAGACTTGGGAGGGCTACGGGAATCTCGGGCTGCTGTGGCAGCTCGTCGTCGGGGCCCTCATGATCAGAGGCGTCTGCCTCTGGTTCTTCGTATGTATGAGTCTGTGTCTCCACCTTCGAATTAAACCACGCAACGCTCGAAAGTCCCCCACGACTCTGACTTGGACTCTGACCATGGGTATGGTTCTGAACTTGCACCGAGGCAGGTGGTGTATGTACATGCGCATGCACACGTACGGGTAAGTTCACATGTGGGTGTGAGTGCGAACGTGAATGTGAATATGAGTGAGCAACGGGGTGCGGATGGGACTGGGGTAGGGGGTTGGGAAGAGGATACAGCCACGTCCCACGAGAATCATCGAACCCCGTCAGCGACTGCGGGGAAGACTTTAAGATGGGGGCGCTGATATTAACACCGGTAGTGGTCCCGCTTGTATCCAGGGGTTTCAAATCGTGCTTCTTCCATCTAGCCTGGAGTCCTTTTTCGGTTACGGGGAGGGGGAGTAGACTTCCACCATCATCGCTGTCATGCTCGGAGGCGGGCGCAGCCCGCGGGAGCCAGCGAGAGAGAAACTCGAGCATCGTACTGGCGCTGGGCTAGGCACAATGCTTCAAGTAGAGGGGACAGGATACAGGATGTAGAAGGGAGGAGGGAGGAGGATATAGGCTGCGGGATGAGAGGTGAGTAGTGACGAGGGGAAGGTTGAAACACACATGGGGAGGGAGGGTTATATAGTTGGAGGATGAATGAGTGCCCACATCGGAAGCATCACCGATCCCGTTCGTCAGTAGTGTCCGTGCCCAGATGTATGTCCGCGAAACCGGCGAGGTGCAAGGAACACACTTAAGGTTATAGGTGGCCACGGGCGTTTGGGGTATTTCACGGTTTTCACTGCCACAAGGGTGATGCGTTTTCCTTGTTTGCAGTCAGGATACGGCCTGCTGTTCGGTTGATAGTTTATTTATCATAAGTAGTCCCGAAAGCGAGGCTAGTCCTTTGACAGCATTCTTCCAGATTTCTTGTATCATATGAACCAGCCTGAGAAAGATTCCATGAATTCGAGGATGGAAGTTGTCGATGGAAAACTATAATCATCCAATCGAATGCATGATGGGCGCCATGCATAAACCTCGAGGCCGGGAAGCTGACCCAAGGGACCATCGGCGGGTTTGGCTGATCATCCAGTGTGAACTTGAGCACGGGGATACTTACACGCGTGTTGAACGTGCGGTCACGTAATGATCTCCGAGTCAAGTTGGCGCGTCGACTCTGAACTCGAAGCTCGACAATGAACGTGGTCAGGACTCGGATGTTTATTCCATAGAATTCAGATTCGGAACACATGCCAGTGCATAATCCAACCAATGGTGGTCAATTATTTCCAACGCAGAAAAGGGAATACGTCAACATTACTTTAATCTCATTTCTCAATGCAGACATCGATCAAGTACAACTCCCCTCCGAGCCAGTACCTCCACTCTGCAATCATAAGGCTTGTGGCGGGTGTTGAGAAGGTTATCCTCAATTGTGCCTTTCCAAGCTGGACCGAGGACCAAATAACACGGAGTAAGATAGCCGACTCGAGTCGATTATGAATTATCGCAATACAGAACCGTGTGTTATATATCGTACCGATGTTCTTTCCACTGGACACTCCCAACATGTTGATCTAGTCACTGCTACGGACGACAACAAGGTGGCTACCTGGAACATAATAATACAAACTATAGTACGTCCATCAATTCTGATTTGGTGAAGCTCCTGTGGTATCTGTTGTTGAATAAATAGAACCTCATTTTCTAAACACCCCATTTTAGTTTAGACTTTTCGAACATTACTGATACCCTGATTCAGCAATCAAAAAAATATCCGAGCTCGAGCGCTATTCATTAAGAATTTATCTGGACCTATCCTCTAAATGCTTGGTACAAGGTGGGATCCTCTTTCCAATTTGCAAGACGATCATCAGTTGCTGTCTGATTTACTCTCTGTTCGTCTCATTCGCCATGTAGATGGAAACACGATCATATCTTATCATCCAAAATTAGATCTTTCAACCATGACCGCAGAGTATTTGCATAAACGTGTTCTGTTTACGGGTGAGCTTAAAATTTATCCTATATTCATTGACTAATGTAGACTAGGATAAAGTGTCTACTGGCAGAAAATCTTCCAATCTTCTCCCGATCCTACATTTGTGCTTCTTACTTTTGTTTGGCGTGCGGTGTGTGGGTGGAATGAAGCCTTTGAGGTCTTGTATACGCACATCACCCAACTGGTAAGCCTCTGCTATCTGGAGTTCGTAGATGACCAGAACGATTCTGCATCAGGAAACTAGGGTGATATCAACATCAAATATGGCTCTCAGCGAGCAACTTCACGTCATTCGAGCTGATCAACTCCACTACTTGTTGCTCGAAGACCTTCGAAAGACTGTAGACTTCATTGGCACAACCCGGAACCCAGCTATGGACTTGTTTCCACTAGAGATACAGTGCAGAATCGATGAAGAGAGAATGCTCCAACTTTGTTTGGACAAGCCTAGCCGGATGAGGGTCGATAAGCAGCTGGAGATTGTGGTGAACTTAGTAGGTGCTTATCTCAAATTTCAAAGTTGTTCAGTAGTGCCACCATTCGAATGACGGAAATCGCCATGAAAGACAGCGAAGGTTTGTCGGTGTTCGTTTTGAGTACCACTGACCTGGTCGTCCCAATGTTCTTTCAGCGGTAAATGACATCCCTCCTACCGTTTTACCGGTAGTTGAAATTTTCCTTAGATGAAGCAGATTCCATTCGTCACAATGATTTATCTTCCTGCATCATTTGTTGCGATCCGTGTTTCTTGACATAATATTGTCATTGACTTGTTATGGCAGAGTGTATTTGGCATGAACATACAAGAAATTAACCCTGGGACGAAGGGAACAGTGTTTCGATACACGGCAGCTGCGGTCTCTTTTACTTTTGCAGCTCTGGATTATCGTCGCCTTTCAGAGCAAGCACGTCCTTGGGGAAGAAACAAGTTTTCTGAAGCGTCTTGACTGGCCATACCATATGCTTTCCAGGAAGTTTTACCACCACAACTTGAGAAGACGAATACAATATCCAGAATCGTAAGGAGTATGACCATGGCATGGGATGTACTATGGTTGTTTCGTGGCAATCTGTCGTTCCACTGGAGAAAAGGCGGTAGGTTCAAGGCCGTACATATACATCTGGGTTTGTAGCAGTGTTTTGGTAATTGTCCACTTCGTTCGATACGCCCGCAACACGGTCGTTTTGTAAGTAGATGCTGCAGCTGGGAAGAGCATATCGCGAGTCATGTAGCTCGGACCGAGCTTCACCTCTCAATGAACGGAGGCTGTGTAGTGCTTATGATCCGGAAGGGCAATGCAGTAGCATAGTAAACTAGTTCTCTGAGGGATTCTGTCAAGATTCAAGGTCGGGACGTCGGCTCCGGGCTATCAAGCCCCCCCTGCGGCACGCCTAGTACTAGCTCAACCCCTCCCCTGACAAGTCAGGTGACCTCCCAAAAATGGAAATGCTGACAAACTTGGTTGAGTTTCGCAAACAGTTTCAGTGGACCCAGTATTTCTATTGTTTTTTCCCCTTCTTTTGAATACCAACATGTTTTTAGGTTGCTTTGACTAATTTTAGGTTCCAACTACAACAACGACGGATGACGCACGCCAGACCTCCTCCCCGTCAAATGGGATATGGGGAGGTCATTTGGGGTTCAGACACCCCAGGAAGGTACCGGGAGGCCAGGATAGCGGGGTACCTGCGAGGTAAGCACGCCAAATGCCGCCACCTGTCTACTAACCACCCCAGCACCCCTCGACACAGGAAACAACACAAACAACGGACGAACAGGACCGGGAAGACGACAACGGCGACGGGGCCAACGCAAGCCAGGACGGCACCGACAGTAGGGAGAATGGCACCACCAACACCCCAAGGACACGCTAACACGATGCCGAACCCGACGGGGCCAGGGACGAGAGGCACCAAGAACCGATGCCCGGCTCCAACGGCGAACGAACAGGACTGGAAGGAGGAGGACAACACCAACGACGAGGCCAACCACAACGCAGGCAGGAGCGGCAGCACCAACGGCGAAGAGGGGACCACAAGGACAACGAGACCCACAACGACAAAGAAGGGGACAGCGGGACAACGACGGGAATGACGGAACACGATACGAGGGCATGACGGGCACAAGGACACCGAGGACTAGACACCGAGGAGGACGAAGACAAAAACGAGGACCAGGACTAGGACTAGGACGATGAGGACGAGATGGGGATGACAACAGCAGGGACGACGGGAATGACAGGAACGAAGGCGACGGCGGGGACAAACAGCAAACAGCGGGGAGCGAGAGCGACGGGAACGATAACTGCAAGGACGATGGCACAGACGGCATAGACGGCGAGAACGGCGAGGACAGGGAAGACCAGCACCACACAACAAGGGGGCGAGATAGGCGAGCACGACTCAGGAAGGCCGACAATGGGGACGGGAACGACGCGGGCCACCGACGACGACCAAGGGCCAGCAGGGGATGGGGAAGGGACGAGCGAGGACGAGGACGAGGAAAGGACGGGCCACCGCAGCTGGGAGGGGGTGGGCAAAACACGCGCGCGCGCCGCACCCGTCGCCTCGCTGGGGAGCGAGGCGCCGGCCTTGTCATATTTAGTAGCCGCCCCCCTTTACCATAGGGGCTTTTCTTATTTTTTGTACCTGTCGCTCATTTCGAGTGACAGTGATTTATTTTGTTCTTGCTTATCATTGTAAATAGCTAATAAATAACATTGATCATATACATTATTATCATTATCATTGTTAAAGGGTGCTGCGACAACAAACATCAGGTACTGCTACTCATCGAGTCTATTATTTGCCTTCACTTGTTGCTTAGAAATCATGGTAAAAACCAGCTTGCCAGTTTTCAGATGTCAGGACTTGAATAACATGTAGTCCCTTAAAAAAATCTAGCTACATCATCATGTGATTATGGAGGTCACCTGAC
>QLOK01013299.1:13080-37653 GCA_003313805.1 Tricholoma flavovirens
TAGCTACATCATCATGTGATTATGGAGGTCACCTGACTTGTCAGGGGTTGAGCAACTTGAAGGTGTGCTCCCCGACTCTTCAGGTCCAAGCCTGAGCTTGTCTCGAAATTCACACTCACTCACTGGCAGTTCCCTATGCATCATACAATCCGAGCCAATCCTTTCTGTGCCTCGAGGTTCGTGCATTACGAAGGAAGGTTTGAATTGTCTACGATCTATTGGCTCCAGGCTCCCAGTCTCAGTCAGGCACATTCAACTTCACACCCGCGAAGCATGGCATCGGGGCCACTCAAAACCCGCATGGGCGAACTTGAAGAAATGTTCCTTGTCAGACTTGGAGACCCTGGTCACTCGGAGCATGTTGCCCTCTCTCGTCAAAAATGTTTACACGCTGTCTACGGGCTACTGCCAGTGTTGGCGCTTAGCACGGAAATCGTCATCCTTTTAGCATAATCTTTCAAGTTCACGAACTGAATCACTTCACATCATCCCTTATGCTTCGTCAGTCGCGTATAAGACACCCAGAGGATGCCGTGCCAATGCATAACTTGAATTCAACCAATAGGGGACAATTTTTCCCAAGACAATACCAGAAAGAAAAGAAGATTCCTCATCGCCATGCTGCCCCATCGGCTCCTTGGCCCTGGATAAACGTACATGATCGTTAGTCCAGGCTGACCGTCTTCCAATTCTGAATCCGACCTAACATTGGCTTAATTTCATTTCTCACTGCAGCCGTCGATCAAGTACAACTCGCCTCCGAGCTTCCTCCAGTGCCTCCGCTCTGCGATCATGAGGCTTGCGATGGATGTTGGACTGGTTACCCCAAATCGCGCTTTCCAAACTGGACGGAGGACCAAGTAACACGGAGTAAGATAAACGACGCTATCAAGAACTATCGCAATACGGAACCATGTGTTATATATCGAGCCGATGTCCTTTTAGATGGATTTTTCAAAAATGTTGAATCGGTCACTGCCACGGGCGATAACAAGGAGGGTACCTGGAACACCATATTACAAACGACAGTACGTCCGTCAACTCAGATTTGATGAAGCTCCAGTCGTATTTTGGACTTTCATTCTACCTTGTCTAAATAAATAGAACATCCCTTTCCGAACACGCCTTTTTAGTTCAGACTCCTAAGGGCATTCAAGTTGCTGATACTCTGATCTAGCGACCAAAAGATACCCGAGTTCGAGGGCTATTCGTTGAGAATTTATCTGGACCTGTTCTCCAAATGCTTGGAGCTAGGTAAGATATCTATTTCTATCTTAACCGCATTACGTTTTGTCCACCACCTCCAGTCAAATTAATGTCTCATCCAACAAGCTTTATTGACACATTTGTCAGTTATGATATCGAGCCGTTTTACTCGTCGTCCTTGAACTGGATTCCTTCTCGATTCCAAGAGGACATCCAAGATCACATAGGAGATCGTAAGCGTCATATTTCTAGACCTAGTAGCATCTCCTTCATGAATAAATCTAGATATCACAGTCAGCTTAACATTTCTCAAGTCGATGCCAAAGCAGGCATTTGATCAACCACATCAAGGACCGGCACTGTTTCATACGAGCATGCCCGACCGTCAGTTTGGATTATAATTTACAATGTGATATTTGTCTGAAAATTATGCAGAAACACACACGGTCGACACGCAGGCACCTCTTCGCCTCAGTGAGTAATTGTTTTTCTTTATCTTGAAGCTTATCATTTATACCGTCCACTTTGCAAGACGAACGCCAGTTGGTGCTTGACTTACTCTCAGTTCATCTCATTCGTCATGTGGATGGAAACACGATTATATCTTTTCATCCAGAGAAAGATAGTCTAACCACATCTGCAAAGTATTTGCATGAACGTATTCGGTTTGCTGGTAAATTCCTAGCATCTGTCATATATTCATTGGCTAAGTTGGATCAGGACAAAGCGTGTACTGGCAAAAAATCTTTGAGGCTTCCCCGGATCCTACATTTGTGCTTCTTACCTTCATTTGGCATGCAATGTACGCGTGGGATGAAGCCCTGGAGGATCTGTATGTGCACATCGGCCACCTGGTGAGCGACGTTTTTGGTTCCAGAGTTGGTACAGGACTGGAAGAATGCACCAGGAAGCTAGGGTGATTTCAACGTCAAACATGGCGCTAACCCGAGAACTTCATGTCATTCGAGCTCATCAACTGCATTACTCCTCGTTGCTCGAAGACTTTCGTAAAACTGTGGAGTTTATACGCGTCACCCAGAACCCAGCTATGGACACGTTTTTGAATTTAATACGTATCCGGAGTGCTGATTTGATGGAGAGAGAATGTTCCAACCTTATGAATGAGATTGACCGTTTGGATGCGAGCCGGAAGATGGTGGATAAACAATTGAAGAATGTGATGAACTTGGTGGGTGTTTACCTCAATCATTCGGCGTCGATTCTGCTTAATGTTCCATTCCAGGTCTTCAGTAGTGTTACCATTCAAATGACAGAAGCCGCCGTGAAGGATAGTGCAGGTTTGTCAATCCACGTTTGTTTTGAGCACCGATGAACTGGTTGCCTTTTCTTCCAGCGGTGACGAGCATTCCTCACCCTCTGTGACGTGTTAACTGTCTCTAACGGTATTGCTAGATGAAACAAATTGCATTTGTGACAATGATTTATCTTCCTGCATCATTTGTTGCGGTATGTTCCACTCAAATGCCTTATATGAGTTATGTTGTTGTTGATGCTACGATAGGGAGTGTTTGGCATGAACATACAAGAAATCAACCCTGGGACGAAAGGAACTGTGCTACATTACGCAGCAACTGCGGTCTCTTTTACGCTTGCCACCGTCTGGATTGTCATCGCCTTTCAAAGCAGGCACCTCTTTGAAGAAAACGCGAGCCCGTTGAAGTGTCTTGGGTGGCCATATATGCTTTTCAAATATAAGTTGAATCAAAAAATTCAGGACACAGATGCCTGGGTAGATGCACGGGCATCTTGATCCCCCACTATCGCCGCATACACGATACATACGCCCTTCGTTATCAACGCCATGGCCTTACTAGTAAGCGCTGGGCCAGGGGCCAATCTCAGGCTTCTCAGGATACACCTTTGGGTGACATATGCAGTACACACGGTGTCGAGATAAGATCCTTCCGAATATATACCTACCAGGGTTACTTATCCTAGTAGTCATCCGGTCTGATCGATGCATGAGAAACCCTGAATACTACTCGCTAAGCGCTGTGATCGATGCTCACCGCAACTTGAACAGTGTGTCATCTGCCCCTCTGCCCCTACCGTTTATGTCGTCCTTCGCTCGTAAAATGACACGCTGTCTATTACAACAGGAGACGCTGGAGGTGTTTATCATCTTAATCTCACCTCATTCGTCGCGCAGAAATATACATCTTGTACGAACTACTAGCTAGTCACTAGAGCATTTCAACCTGAGGCTACTTGTGGCTCGTAATGTCAACTCATAATCCAGCCAGTCGCATTTTCCGTAGACCACAAACGAAGATTCCTGTGCCCTGTCATCGCCATGCTGCCCCATTCGCCCCCTGGCCATGGATAAACGTATACGATCGTGAGTTTAAGCTGCTCGCTTCACTATCACTAGATGTAAAACTGATATCTCTGTTTTTAGAGGTCGATGCCACGCAGCTGGCCTCTGAGCTTCCTCCCGTGCCTAAGCTCTGTGATCATAAGTCTTGTGGTGGCTGCTGGAGAGGTTACCCACAATCTCGGGTTCCAAACTGGACAGAGGACCAAGTAAAGCGAAGTATGATTCGGGACGTGATTGATAATTATCGCACCACGGAACCGTGCGTTACATATCGAGTAGATATTCTCTTCGATGGAACTTTCGTGAATGTTGAATCAGTTACTGCCAACAAAGACGCTATCTGGGATGCCATGGTAAAAATTGTTGTACGTCTCCTACTTTGAATTTTCAATGAAGCTGTTGGGTGTCCTGTTCGTGTCAGGATATCATTGTAGACAACCCCACTTCAAACCCTCGACTCTCTTCTAGCTTGGCATCTTGACATCATTATTGACATTGACATTCTCATGCAGCGACCACCAAATATCCGAGTTCGAGCATTATTTATCAAGAATTTATCCGGGCCTATCCTCCAAATGCTTGGAGCAAGGTAGGATACTTTGTCAACTTACCCCTCCCTTTCATGATCATTGAATCAAACAACTCATTTTGCAGATTCAATATTGAGCCATTTTTCTTCTCGTCGTCTTTAAATTGGATCCCCTGTCGTTACCAAGAGGAAGTCCAGCATCAGAAAGGAGACCGTAAGAGCTCATTTTTGTCGACATTGCCACCACTTCATTGAAGCAATCCAGATATCACGGTGACTTTAATATATCTCAAGTCGCAACACCGGAGATCGGGGGCAAATCTTCGTGGATCCGAAAGCACATCCGAAGTCCCTTCTCACAGTCAGTTTATGTTGTAATTTGGAATGTGGCGATAGACTGAAACTTGTTCAGGCGGACGAATGGTCGACACGCAGGCACCTCTTCGGCTTCGTTTCAGTGCGTGATCATCTTCATTCTGACGTTCCACCCCTCATATTATCATATTGAGCCAATCGTCTGCTGGTGCTCGATTCACTCTCTGTTCATCTCATTCGTCATGTAAACGGAAACACGGTCATCTCTTTTCATCCGGAACTAGATCATCCAACCACAACCGCAAAGTACATGCATGAACGCATCCGGTTTGCGGGTGAGTCAACAGAATTCTTCGATATATTCATTTGTATTCATTGGCTGAGGTGGCTAGGACAAAGTGTGTACTGGCAGAAAATCTTTCAAGTGTCTTCCGATCCTACGTTCGTGCTCCTTATATTTATATGGCATGCAATGTACGCGTGGGATGAAGCCCTTGATGACTTGTCGACACATATCAGCGAGCTAGTAAGTCTGTTTTATAGATTTCACAGCTGAGTGGAAGACATGATTGTTGCATCAGGAAGCTGGAGTGATATCAACACCCAATATGGCTCTCAGCGAGGAACTTCACATCATCCGTGCTCATCAGCTATACTACACCTCGTTACTCGATGACTTCCGTAAGACCATCACCTTCATTCGCGCCACCCAGAATCCAGCCATGGAATCCCTTCCGGAGCCGGCACTTATACGCAGTACGGAATTGATGGAGAGGGAATGCTCAAACCTTATGAATGAGATTGACCGTTTAGACATGAGCCGAAAGATAGTAGATAAACAGTTGCAGAATGTGATGAATCTGGTGCATGCTTACCTTATTTGTTCGAGGCAGGGGCAGCTAATCTCCTATTGTAGCTCTTCAGCAGCGTGAAAATGAGAATGACGGAAGCCGCTATAAAAGACAGTACAGGTCTGTCACCTGTTTGTTTTGACAATTTCAAACCAATTTGATCATCCCACCCTTCCCGTAGCGGTGAATAACATTCCTCCGGCTGTTCCTCTTTCACTCTTTCATCGGTAACTGACGCTTTTTCATAGACGAGACAAATTGCCTTTGTCACAATGATCTATCTTCCTGCCTCGTTTGCTGCAGTGCGTGTTGTATAAGCACATGATGTTTGTTATTAATCTGGTGCCATAGGGAGTATTTGGCATGAACGTCCAAGAAATCAACCCGACAAACAACGGAATGTCGGTCCCGTACAAATTGATCCATTACGCGGCCACTGCGGTCACCTTTACTTTTGCGTCCATCTGGATTATCATCGCCTTTCAAAGCAAGCACATCCTTGGGGAAAACACCAGTTTTTGGAAGCGTCTTGGTTGGCCATATATGCTTTTCTGGAAGTTTTACGTGCAAAAAAAACGAAGAACCCGACTTGAGTGTCCAATATTAAATGTAATGATTAATTCCATACGCAGGCCCTTTACGACCTAAAATCATTGTTACATCGCACTTACAGCAGAAAGTACTGCAGCCTAAGAGTAAAGCATTCAGGTAATTCGTTACCTCCCACGAATGAAGAGACAGGCCATGACGTGACACTATCGTACATTCCGACTATGAAGGGGAAAAACCGTAGTGTGAATAAGAAGGATTGTAGGCATCCAGATGGGTAGCAAATGAGCGATACAAGCGTCGTAGGCGGGCAGGAAATAGATAAGTAGCACAAAATGATCAGGTAAATCTCCAATAAGATGAATAAAACAATGGGTATCGTCAGATCGAAATGTCAAGCCGTCAAGATCGAAGTATCTTTGGTTTTGCTTCGAAAATTCCTCGACGGTCCAGATTTTGTGATATCAGCAGTCACAACTGTAATAGGAACATCCCCTTCCACTACAACAGGTCGACCGTTCGTCTCTGTCTTCAGGACCGTAACTTTTTCAGCAACGGCCGTCTCGTCGGTGGCCTCTGGTTCATCTTGGTGAGGCTGTTGTTTGCTCGACACGCTCTCGTCAACGACTTCGTCGTGTTCGGGCTGGGCTTCGGGTGGAGGGGTGACATTAGAGCTCGACTCTTCCAACTCATCAGACTCCTCGTCAGGTAGGGGGACACTCTCAGGGGCCGACCCCACTTCCAATTCCACATCTTTCACGCCTTGTGTCACCTCTTTCACTTCCTGCGTCTCCGTCTGGGGCAGTGGCGTAGAGAGCCTGTCACGCGCCTCACTCGCGTCTACAGAGGGCGTCAAACTCTCCCCCCTGACCTTCTTCTTATTCGCTTGCTCCATGTCTGGTTCGGGTTCCTCCGAGTTGCTCATTCTCCGCTTTTTCCCCTTATGTGGCGCGTTGGATGTGGCTAGAAATTAAAATGGACGCGTTGGAGATCAGGACACGAATGGAGAGGTGGTAGACGTACGGTCGTCTTCCCATGGTCTATCTGGACGCGGAATCACGGAGTGGGAGATCCTTCGAATGAGCCCGAACATCGTAGGACGCGTTTGAATGTTGGGATCGGGGAAAAGAGCAAGGTGGACAACATAAAAACGCGACGCGTGATCCGAGAAATTGCGCCTGTTTGGTCGTATTTGACTCCTGTCCTTATCTTATCTTATCTCGTAGTTTTGACTCTTTTCAACACATCGCACTCTAGATCCACAGCCATGACACTCGATATAACCAGCTTCATAGACAGCAAGGGCGGAAATGCAGAGGAGATTCGGGAATCGCAGCGTAAACGTGGTCACTCTGTCGAGCTCGTGGACGAGATCATTCAGATGTACGCCGATTGGGTGAAAAGTATGCGTTGTTCTTGATCGGCGTACCCCGTGAACAATTAACATCTTGTATTTCAGTGGATTTCGATGTTAATGTCCTCCGTAAAAAAGTAAACGAATTGCAGAAGGAGATCGCTTCAAAGAAGAAAGTATGGTTTTGAGCGAATTTTACATGATGGATCTTCAACGTATTCCTACAGGCAAAGGAACCGGCCGACGATCTCGTTGCAGTCAAAAAAGAGATCGACGCACAGGTTGAAAATAAGAAGAAGGAAGCCAAAGAATTCGAAATCAAGATGAGGCAAAAAGCTAGCACGGTTGGGAACATTGTCGGAAAGGACGCCCCAGTTAGTTTGACGGAGGTGAGTGACTTACATGTAGGATCATAACCTGGAAGAATTAATTGCTGCGTTAGGACGACAATGTCACGATACGTTCGTGGCACCCACAAGACGAACCCGACGAACCAGTTCCAAGACCAGACATACTGCCGCACCACGAGGTCCTGCTACGGCTTGATGCTATGGATCTGGAACGCGGTGAGTTTGCTCTGGTCAGCTACTTGCTGTTGTGTATTGACGCTGTACCTAGGTGCCAAGATCGCTGGTCATCGGGGGTACTTCCTTACAAATGATGGCGTCGACCTAATCCAAGCTCTTGTTCAATATGGTCTCGACTTCTTGCGAAAGCGAGGCTATAAAAAGATCCAACCACCTTTTTTCATGAATAAGGAACAAATGGCCAAGACAGCACAGCTTGATCAGTTTGACGAGGAACTGTATAAGGTGCGCGTAAAGGAATAAAGTTCAGGCTCTGATTTTGAACATGGTTACATGTAGATTGTTGCATCGGATGACGACAAATACCTGATTGCAACCTCGGAACAGCCCATCTCGGCTTTCCATTCAGACGAATGGTTTGAAAACCCCGAAACACAACTTCCGATTTCGTACGCAGGATATTCTACGTGTTTCCGCAAGGAGGCAGGGGCGGCAGGCCGCGACATGTGGGGCATCTTCCGTGTGCATCAGTTCGAGAAAGTGGAGCAGTTCGTGATTTCAGACCCGAAAAAGAGCTGGGAAATGTTCGACACCATGATTGCGAACAG
The DNA here is from genome assembly GCA_003313805.1 of Tricholoma flavovirens. Lineage (NCBI taxonomy): Eukaryota > Fungi > Basidiomycota > Agaricomycetes > Agaricales > Tricholomataceae > Tricholoma > Tricholoma flavovirens. The sequence continues at coordinate 21,358 of QLOK01013299.1, forward strand.
CGAGGCGTTCTACCAGAGTCTTGGATTGAGATATCGGGTGGCCGGGATAGTTTCGGGAGCGTTGAATTTGGCTGCTGCGCAGAAGTATGATCTGGAGGCATGGTTCCCATTTCAGAAAGCTTATAAGGAGCTGGTCTCTGTTTCAAATTGCACTGATTATCGTAAGGATCACTTGTTCTTTAGATACATATCACTAAATATCAGGTTTCAGAGAGCCGAAGGCTTGAAGTACGTTGTGGAATCAAGTCGAAGGACCAAACGCGCAAGGTTTACGTTCACATGTTGAATGGAACATTGATAGCGGCACAACGTGCTCTCTGTTGCCTTGTAGAAAACTATCAGACGGAAACAGTAAGTGATTTACTATTCGTATGTATTATCGGGAATGACTGGGCCACGTAGGGTTTGGTCATTCCAGAAGCCCTTCGACCATACATGCAAGGACGAGAATTTCTTCCATTTGTCAAGGAACTTCCCAAGGGATTGCAGAGGAAGCAGGCATAGATTAGAGTCAATATTGTTTCCACGACATGAATACATTTCTGTGATCAATTTTGATTGAGAACTTGACACAGCCACCTAAAGTTTGAAAGAGCGGGTGGCTGTGCGTTTTCTACTACACCACGTCTACTCCCGATTTTTTGTGGGCTACGCTATTCTATGCCAAACCCGCAACAGGGTCTGGGCATCATGAACAACGGCATTCTCCCAAATCATTCTTCCGCCGTCCAGGAAAAACTCCATCGGTCAAATAATGGCTCAGCTTCTTGGACAAAGCCTGTCCTACTACCGATTCCCGGTGTACGCACCCGTCGTCTTCGAATATTTGTCCCGAACGTTACATCGTTCCAGCAGATGCGTGGCTCTCGTGTTCGCAGATCAAGAGGACCTCTGCTACTGTGCTTTGCATGCATGGCGCTCATTCTCATTGTCATAGTGCTGCGCTCACAAAGTAGCAGGCAATGGACTGAGAACTGGCCGCCCCCAATTGGAGAGTCATCAACGCTGGTGTTTAGGAGGGAGGATTTACAGCGGATTTGGAAGTGGGAAGTTGCTAGTGGTCATTTCCCGAGTCGCATGACGAGTACGTGGCTATGTTGAGTTGTCAAAACTACCTTGGTGAAGCGTCATATAGTACCAAAACAAATTGGCCTGAAAACACCGCCCATAAACCCTGCCATTCCATACCAATCACGAGCTATAAAGCCTCCGCGATTTCGTTCTCCAAATGAAGAAACCGATGTTGACACATACGGAGTCGGTGCCAAACGCGTCTACCTGGATAATCAGAGTGCGTACCCCAACGTAGCATATCCCCCTCGTCCCGTACCAGGGAGCGTGGCAGACATGGACGTAATCATGAAATATTGCAATTTTTCTGCGGGGAAGGTACGTCCAAAAATACTACAACCATGAAAGCCCTGACCTTATGACCGCGTCGCGATGGTATCAAGTATGTTCGAGATTGTCTAGAGGTTCTTCGTCATGGAGGTGGATTGGACAATGGTCGCAGGCTACGGCGAGGGAAGGCGGATGATTGGAAATACATCTTCCAGGAGATGGAACTTGATGCGACAGGGTCAAATTATGATGTCAATCCTGACCCGAAGGGTTTCTATAATCCTATGGAAGAAAGCAAGCTAGATCCAGATGCCGGGCTTTACAAGAAACGGGGGGCCGAATGGGAGCCGCAAGTTATTCTTCCTCCACCAAGACAACATCAACCAGCTTCTTCCCTGCCGTCTCCTTGTGATCCTGAAAATCCGCGAGTGTACCACATGTTCTGGACGGGTCCATTCACGGACAAGCCCTATCTTGCTTTGCTCTCCTTTCTCTTCACGCAGAACACTGGAATACATCTTCGAGACTGGCCCCAAGACTCCAAAGTCTGCCGTCCCCAGTTCTGGATGTGGATCAACCCTGGCCCTGCTGCTGCCGTGCCTAATCCATCCGCCCTCAGTGACATGTTCGCCCAGCTCAAGTCCAGCCCCTGGGCATCACCATTCCTACACCCTCGTTTCAAGGATGTCATTCAGTTCAAGTTATGGAATACCACGGAACAGCTGGACGGCATTCCCGAGATCAAGGACGAATGGAGGAGCATGAAGGACACATTGTTCAATTCTGGTGGACATGTCATCCCTGTGCCTGCGGATAAGTCTAAAGAGCCAGTGTCCTCCGCAAGTGGAAACGAGACTGCGACTACGACCAAGAAAGTAGACGAAGAGGATTTACTGAATCGTACTGGTTCCAAATCTTCGTCATCGTACGACAGGTTGTCCGTCATCCTTTCAGATATGGCGCGCTTTATCCTATGCCATCGTTTTGGCGGTATCTATCTTGATGCGGATACCATCTTCCTTCGTGACTGGGAAGAGTTGTGGGGATGGAAAGGGGCCTTCGCATACCGCTGGTCACGGCTAGAAAAGTATAATACTGCAGTCCTTCGGATGCATAAAGGCTCTGCCCTTGGCTCCTTCCTCTTCCGGACTGCTCTCAAGAACGGATTGGATTTTCACCCCATGACGGTATCCCTCTACACGGCCGACGCGCATTTAGAGCCGTTACTGCTACGATTGCCGGACGCATTATTTGATTCTGCCTGGTTGAATACTGAGAACTTTCAGCGTGATCGACCACCACAGCCATACTTTACTGAGTACGACTTTGTGATCTCGTCTTATCTGTGGCATTAATTCTTCTGTTTAGATTTGGTGACTTCTTTGATACCCCTGCCCAGAACAGCGCTGCACCTCAAGCCCTAGGCTTTGATGGATTTTTCAAGGGCGCTTACTCGTATCATTTCCACAACTTCTGGTACGTCTCGAACATCAGTCCCATTTTGTTTACGCCCATCCACATGGTCTGATATCAGGTGGAAACCGTTCGACCCCGCCCGCAACTGGCCCGACCTCGGACACAGATTCAAAGTTGGAGAGGAAGCTGCACGAGCTGCACTAGAACGGGAGGAACACGGCAGTATGGAACCCAGCTCAAGCACAAGCACACGCGCTCACAAGGATAGGGAAGATACCGACAACGTAGAGCATGACAAGCGGGATTTGGACTGGTCAGCTGTACTCAAAAGGACATTCGAAGCATACATACGTGGAGAACGCCCAAATATGTATGGCGAATGGATACAATGGTAGCATGAGCGCAGAGGTGTCTCATTGCACCAGGGTTATCTTTGTGTGGACTTCGTTTCCATTGGCATTGGGATTAAACTCGGGCCCGCGTGGACGCGTAATAGTTGCATTCACATCGGTGTTGTTGTAGTTCGTTGGGTCGCGAGCTGGCTTTGGCACGTTGCCTGTAATGTTTACTATGACATACGCTAATACCTTACATCCTCACATCGTAGAAATGGTGGTGTCTACGCCATCGTGTACTTACCCTTCATGTCCAATCTAAAACTAATTTGCCTCTGATGAGGATATCTGGTTGCCAGCGTAGTGAGCCATCGTCCACCACTGGCCCGCCGGACTTCTTCACAGAAATTTACATGACCGTTGTTCAACCATTGTTATTCGTTTCAGGTTCCATGATCAACGATATCTCGCAAGCTCGTGTCTGCCAACATGTTTGACACCAGACGCTATTCAGAATTCTCCTTGAACTCCAAACTGCCACAGTAAACCTTCGAACTATTAGAACCACTGACGTTATCTTGATCATGATTCCCTTGAGAAAGCAGTGAAGCTCACTGGTTATCTTACGTACCAGTGTATGCGCAATTGTAACGCTATTAACAAGTTATGTGATAATGCGGCCAATCATGATCGATGATCAGCCGCACCGTGACTCAGACAGGCTCGGAGTCCGAGTCACCCTCAGGCTTGCCAACTCCGTCATGTAGGCCCACGCCTCTGACTTCTCTGCAGTTCCATTCTCGCGACTAATCTATCAAACGTCAGTTGTCTGGTAGTACCCCGTATAAGCAGTATCTGTGCCCCAATCGCGTAGACAGGTTCCAACAGCTCCAACGGCTAATGCTTCCCAGCTTCTAACTGTTCTGTCCGATCAGCGGCATAGCTAATCAAACAGTGGAATTGTCGTGGCTTGTTGGCTGTGTTGAGGTGTAGCCGTTTTTGGTGTTTGTAGATTTTCGAGTGGAAGTCGTTTCAGGATTCAGAAATGGCGTTTCCAAAACCCATACTATGATTCTCATATTCTCTGGAAATGGCCAACTCCGAGTCGACTCATTCAAGTTTGAATTCCTGTCGCTTCGGCGGTCGCGGGTACATACCACCTAGCCAGGGAATGTAAACGCCTCAACTGGTTACTCCATCGATTTACCTGTTTTGCTAGTTTGGGGCCATGGCCAGATGTAACACACGTACGTGATTTACAGCGCTAGCCTTCTGCAACTCGATTTATAACTCTCACCTCACTTTCAGTTAGTACATCCCTCTCTTGGGTACTTCTGCTGTGGCCCGGATAAATAGTGTGCAGATCTTGATGGAAGCTGCCAGGGTGGGGCAACAGCACAGCAGATTAGTTTATCAGAAGGGAGTTGTGTTCAAGTTGGTATGTATTCTTTCCATTAGAGCATATCTGCAACTCCAAAGTGGAGCTCTGTCAGCCTGGAGCCAACCAACGTCTTGCGATCACAGAAAATTTCCTTTCATATCTCAGTTGCAGATACGCTCTATTGATAGTCATGAGACTGAACGTGTTGATCCCTAAATTGAGCTGGAATGGATACATGACCTTTCTCCAACCGGGTTTTTTTACAGCAACTCATTAAATTGGAGATGATCTATCTCAGGTTTCCGCAACAGCAGGCGAGCGTTCTGCTAAGTTTGCAACCGATATCTGGTCAAGGCGATGCCTCGGGCTCCAGCAACTGATTCAAATCTGAAGCCCGTTGAATGTTTTCGGAGTATTGCATCCGAGTCATCCATTTTTTATTTACCAGAACCCCATTCCTTAACGATAGTATATCTCATGATATATATGGGATTACTGACGGGTCACCTCCACTGAGTTCACTCCTTCCGACGTTTTTTGTCAAATTCATGCGTCGATTCCTGGTTCTACTGTCGATCATAGGCCGGCCAATACGCGGCGCAGCCGCGTTTCCAACAACTGCCGATCTGGGGTCAACCTCGGCCCCAGGCTATTTTGCTGACTTGAGGAGGCATTTTGCCGCCAATGCCTGACTCCGACGAGGCCACGGGCCCACGGCCATGGCTAAAAGTTTTTATCCATTCAGGCCTCGGACCGTCATGTACCACATTATGCTAGGCGATAAGATGATCGCAACAGCAGCCAAACCTAGCCAAGCCTGTGTTGCTGTCTACACTCAAATTGTCTATACGAGGATCAATTAAATTGTGCTGCATCTGCTCAATGCCTCTCAAATTAAAATAGGTACGGAGGGATTCTAGCTCACTGGTTTGTGTAGTAAGTTAAAATTCAAGGTTTCTCGGGGGATCATCGGGCCACATGTTCCCTGCACTGCATCTCGGCCCATGCCATTTTCACCACCAGGAGCAACACGGATCTCAAGAGAATATCCTTCCCCAAAAAAAAAGAGCAGACGTTTTTTTTTTCTGGTATCCAGTGAAAATTTAGCTAGGCGGTGCGCCATCGATTTCCGCTACGATTCAGAAGTCCAATGACAACCAGATGACATCCTGGCAATCTCCCCGATTCTCCCGTCGCCTATCTTTGGTTCAGGCAAATCATCGATCATCCCTGATCGTTTAAGGTACCGTTTAAGTCACTGCCTGCCCGTAGTCAAAAGCCAAATACACTTTTCCTTCGCCGGCCCAGCGAGAACTAGTCCATTTTGCGCGGGCGCACGGCAGACTAGGCGAGTACTCTCCTGTGAGCTTTTGGGTCAGTATCGCAGCTTTTTCTGCGTGGCCGAATATGCGGAAACATGCGGGGGACCACGTTTGACGAATAACATGACAGCCAGGTTTTCTTCAGAGTGCAAACTTCTTCGACCGGTATGTCGGACCTTCAGCACAGCCTATGTATACTATGACGTATTGGTTTGGTGTGACTCATCACAATTGTGATGACTTCGTTGTCAGCCTTATAAATTCATTTTGAAGGTCCCCCAGGAAGTTCCAAATAAGAGTGGCGTAATGGCGTGACATGAAAACGTTCCAATTGCACAATATACACTTGAAGCAACATGTTGTTCACTGTTTAGGTGTACCATGAACTTGATCTCCGTGTGATTCACCACCCAGTGGGCCCTTTTGCTGAAATACTTCGTGAGAAGCATATATGGCCAGCCAAGACGCCACCTGCGGTCGCCACATAAGAACCCAGTGTTCCAGTGGTTGTGGGAACGATTTCTCGGACGTTCATGCTGAAAACTCCGTATTGTAGCCAGTTAACAATAAACCATTGTGTGTTATGGACAACAAACACCCACCGCAACAAATGAGGCAGGAAGGTAAATCATGGAGACAAAAGCAAACTGTCTTGTCTAAGAACAAGGTCAGGTACGGTCCAAATAACAAGACAAATGCTAGGCACCGCTGGAGGAACAAAGGTAAGTTGATTGAGTGTGCTCGAAAAATCCAAGGATTGACGAACTTGCACTGTCCTTCACAGCAGCTTCCGTCATTTCTGCATTACGTTTGCTGTTTTCAATATTAACACTGCTGAACACCTACAACAAAACATGAGCTAATTCAACGCTAAACAATTGGAGCAAGGTCCTAAGTACCAGGTTCATCACATTCATGAGCCGTTTATCCTGTATCTGTCAGCCCTTTTCTAAACGGTGGATCTCGTTCTGAAGGTTGGAACATTCCCTCTCCATCAATTCTGCACTATGTTCACGTATCTCCGATGGGAGCGAATCCATGGCGGGATTATGAGTTGTGCGAACAAATTCGACGGTCTTGCGGAAGTCGTCGAGTAGCGAAGAGTAATGTCACGGTAGTTGAGCGCGCGAATGACATGAAGCTCCTGGGTGAAGATTGTGTTTGATGTTGAAATTACCAATGGGAACGTTTTATGTTTATGTCCTCCAGTCGTTTATGAAGTATGAAGGAGACTCACCAGTGGCAAATGTGTGCGTACAAATCCTCAAGGCTTCATCCCACGCGTATATAGCATGCCAGATGAAGACAAGAAGTAGAAACGTAGGATCAGGGGAATCTTGATGTACGTAGCATAAACTCTAGACCCACCTGCAAACCGGATTCGTTCATGCATATACGCTGCAGCCGTGGCTGGATAGGATGGAAAGAGATGATTGTACTTCCATCTACATGACGAATGAGATGAACAGAGAGTAAATCAAGTACTGTCTTTAAAATTAGACAACATAAATATACAAGGGAACGTCGTAATGAAGAAGAAATTTAGCATACTGAAACGAAGCCGAAGAGGAGCTTGGGTATCGATGGTTTGGTCGCCTGAATGAATTTCAGACCAACAACACGTTGTAACTCAAAGGTATAGGCTGACTGAGGATAGTGTGATCTTGCGATGCCACAGAGCCTTGTAATGATGCCCGCGAGGCTCTGAATCGTCGATTGTACGACTTCGTTGGCATTGACTTGAAAAATTTTAGAGTAACTGTGATATCTGGAATAATGCATGAAGAAGAGCTACTACGACGTCTGGAGAACACACTTTACGATCTCCTTTCTCCTGTTGGACATCCTCTTGGAACCGAGACGGAATCCAGCTCAAAGCTGACGAGGAGTAAAACAGCTCAATATTGAATTTGCAAATACAACAATAAAGTAGCTAGTCAGATACAAGGCTAGGCAAGTCATAAAATACCCTACCTTGTCCCAAGCATTTGAAGCACAGGTCCAGACAGATTCTCGATAAATAGTGCTCCAACCCGGGTATTCGGTGGACGCTGGATCAGGGGTGGTACAAATCAATAACAGTCGCTAGACGCCAAAGCAGTCGAATACGCCGCCATTCTATAACATAATCGATTCACGAAAGTCGGATGGATGAGGAAGATAACAGCTTTGCACACACTTGAGTATGTTCATCCTTCTTGATCCTCGTCGGTAGTAGTCATGGATTCAACATTCTCAAAAAACCCATCGGATCGAACGTCGGCTCGATATATTAATGCACGGGTCTTCCTTGCAGTAATTTTCAATTGCGTTGGATATTCTACTACGCGATATTTGGTGGAAGCGGGCCTGAGGGTAGCCTTGCCAACACCTATCACAAGCCTTATGGTCACAAAGCTCAGGTGCTGGTGGAAGACGAGATGCTACTTGCACAGGGTCTACGGCTGAATAACAATTGAACAAATGTTGGATTATGGGGGGCAGCCTGAACCTACAATTATGTATATGGATGCTGTGTTCCTTCTTTTTGACGAGTTGGGAGAAGGCTATACATGGCGCCCGGTGTCCCCCGATGCCCGATAACTCGATAAAGACACAGGTGTGGCGGCTAGTACCCTGGTGTCTGGAGACGAAGGGTTTACAGGAGGAATGAAATTGGATGGCACCCACGTTATTAATATCATGTAATTGATCAAATCTTGTGCCTTGTGTCCCTGTTGTCACGCCGGGTGTCAGAAGGGCTAATACGATGGCTCTCAAAAATGGCTCTACTGCTGTATTGTAAATGTCCGAGTTCCACATAAATAGCAGGTTCCACGTTCTGATTTTCGAGAATTCCCACTTGTTATCTATTTTTAGACCCGTCACAACAGGTGTATTCTAGAGGAGTCTTAAAAAGGTAACAGATATAACCCAATACCTAACACCAAGTTGCCAAGTGGCATCCCATGATCGACAGGTTTTCCATCGTAACCTTGGTGTTCTTCATCCTGTCCGCCATCCTCGTCATTTATCCGATATCATTCACTATCAAGCTACCGTGTTTTGGTAAAACCACTATCTCAATCGACCTTAATAGTGCGCCGATAATAGCGATAGCTATTCTATGGGCTTCTCAATGTATTGGAGGAACTCAGATACGGGACGGAATAGTTGGCACGGGTAGGTACTGTACATCCAAAGTGCATTCATGGTCTCACGAAAGCTTTTTTTCGGTCTAGATGGAGTCAAACCCTACAATATTTTGCTCCTATTCATATCCTTAGCCTATATGGCTATTACTCTGGATTTCACGGGCGTACTGCAGGCAGCAGCGTTCTGGGTCAGCAACAAAGGCGGAGACAGCAATCGGAAACTCTTCTTCTATTTCTACGTGATGCTTGCCTTGCTGAGCGTCGCCTTGGGTAACGATCCCGTAATTCTTTCCGGAACGGCCTTCCTCGTGTACTACACAAAAGCTGCCGGCCTGGAACCAATAGCTTGGCTGATAGCTGAATTCGCAGCAGCCAACACTTCTAGCATGGTCCTCTTCGTTGGAAACCCAACTAATGTGGTTATTTGCGAGGGTTTCGGCGTCAATAACGCGGCGTTTACCGCGTACACCATTTTCCCGTTCCTGGCATGCACCGTTGCATGCTTCATTGCACTTGCAATCCAGTTCCGTGACAAGCAGTATATTGCCCGGAAGGCTTCTATTGTAGAGCCGTTAGACGTCCGTGGAGCCGTTCGGGATCCCGTTGGTGCCTGGGTAGGCAGCATCCTGCTCGGCACATGCCTTGTCGTCATCATCGTCGTCAGCTTTTTTAAAGTTGATGTATGGCAGATTAGCTTGCCTTTCGCAGTTGCAAAGCTTGCGTTTGATCTTGCTTGGGATTATTACCGTTTTAGGAAAGGTCGACTTACCGGCTCTGAAAAGTCTCAACCTGAACAAGATTTTGTACAATCGGCGCTAAACCGAGCCATGTCATTCCAAGGTCCTGAAGGCTTGGGATCTGGTACTAAATTATCACCAAATCTCATGGCAAATTCCTCTCCGTCGCCTACCCGTAAATCCAGTTCCGACATGTCTGGTGCTTCAGATGGAAAAGTTCTGATGTTTTCTCGTCAAAGAAATTTTTTGAAAGGACTCCAGACTTCCTTTGCAGACCACTTCCCCACCCTTTCCACGGCTCTCCCACGACTGCCTTTTGGCCTGATCCCTTTTGCATTCTCGCAATTCATTTTGATTGAGGCTCTGGCTCGTCGGGGCTGGATAGATGTTTTCGCACATTGGCTCGTCAGAGCTACAGGTGGTGACATTTACCCTGTAGTATGGATAATTGGAGTTTTGGGAGTGCTGTTGTGTAATGTTGCCGGAACGAATATAGGAGCAACAATTATGTTAACAAAGATCGTTCGGGCTGCGCGATTGTCTGGACCAAGTACGAGGGCAGCTGCCATTGCTTTGGCAGTTGCAAGTAACATCGGAGCTGTGAGCTTTACGTTCTCCGCAAGTCTTGCAGGATTGCTGTGGAAATCAATATTGGGGGACAAGGGGATCACAGTGACTCAAAGATCGTTTGCGTTTTGGAACTTACTTCCATTAAGTGTTATGACTACCGTAGGACTAGCCATAGTCTCTGCGGAGATGGCTGTACTATACCCGGGAATCCAATAACATTATTAGGGGACAATTGAGGACGCAAAACATAGAATTATAGAAGGGAATTAGTAGATAGGACTAATTACGATACCTTCATTGCGATATCGATAATATAATTGGCGGTTTATCCCGGCAAGGCACAATTTTGTCTCCGCACTCAAGCGCTCACATTATTTCACCTCAGGCAATCATTACGGATGTCTTCAAAAGCTCTGGACGACCCTCGGGATCCCTCTCTTGAGACCAAGGAAGTGTTGCCATCCACCTGGCACCGAGATGACTTGACAGGTACCTCCGTCGTAGTAATGTTGTAGACTTTGTGGGTTTGTGTTGACTCTTCCCTGGCTCAAAGATGGTTTCGGCACTTCAGGAATGTTCCTTGCAGGTTTGATTATGGTATCACGGAACAGGTAAGAGCATCTTCACATGTCTTGCCGTCCACGTCACTGACAGTATTCGTCCTAGAGATATCGCCTGGGCAGCTATTTTATTCGGAATTAGCGGACTGATCAATTCTCATCCACTTCGAGCCAAAACCAGCAACGGAAGTCCCTTGGCTAGCTTCCTGTGAGTTTCCTACTTTTCTATCGATGACCTTAATAGCTAAACGTATCCCACAGTATGTGTATAACCGCCACCTTCGCCCTGTATTTCCCGATGTTCGTCATAACGAATCCGCCCTCAACGTAACGAACAATGTCACACATGTCGACTACACCCATTGGCATAATCTATTCCGTTCAACTTGTCATACAATTCGATGGAAAATGTATTCCTTTTCAGTTGTTAGGGAAAATATAGTACGAGCTTTACACTGATTGCTGTTCAATATATCATGTTGAGAAAGCTGGCTTAGAATTTGATTTAATAACATTGTGTGCTGTTCAAGATACACACCAGCACTCTGATAATCAACTAATATCGTCTGGGGCCTCGGCGATACCTCCGAGTAACCTTCGTAATGTAAAGAGTTACCCATGGCTTCCATCCTTGTTTTCACGATCACACTGCCATTTGCTGTCTCGAAACATGATGCGGAGCTCCCTTGATACATGTGCAACACCTTTACGCCTCGCCCTGTCGGGCCTTCACGAGGCGTGAACATGCTGCCTTCTGCAGCAAAAACAAATCCCTCAGTCCGACCTTTATCCAATGGGTCCGTATCTGATATCTTTCGTTCGAGGTTTTCACTGAAATCATTGAGGCACCTTGATTACATTTACTGGCCATGGGATTATGCCACATTTCCGATTTAGTTCTCAGATTGCTTTGGATTGTTAAGATCGCTTTTATATGTCTTATGGGATATGCAGGGCTTGCTGCATTATGTGCTTCGAGCCAGCCCCCGGGGAGTCATGGAAAAGGTCCAGAGAAGGGGGGCCTGTTCGATCTGCCGTGCGACGACCTCGTGCGCGGGGTGAGGTTAACGCAATGCAATTCACAGCGATAACCCCGCATAATTGTTCGCGACCAGGTTTAGCTTCCTACTCCATAGCCATCTTCACCGAAGTCCAGCACTTCATTGATAGGGTTTCTGTTGACTTACGGGTCCTTCGTTGGCTGCTATCATGATATCCCAAATCCTTCACGCCGAACACAAGAAATCATTGAGTATTTTTCTTCCAGGGCGCCTGCCAGATGCGTACAGTATCCTCGCTGAGGCATCCGTCCGAATTTACCATGCCCAACTCAGTCCTAAAAATGCTGAGTGGAGTTATTCTCGTCTGAGGGGTACGCTTGTGTTTGGGAAGGATATTGCGCAGGCTGGAGATCTGCCAAGTGTCGAAGCTGAGAACTACTGGCTCCGACTGCTCGACGCCGACTCCAGGAAACCTGTGTGGATGTTCAGAGTCCCTACCGGTTTTGCTTACCAGCTGGATCGACCTTTCTTTCATATCTTTCACGGGAGGGTGAGTCCCACATTTCTTCATTCGGACCTCAACTTGAAAACATTGTTTCTGAAGAGCCGCAAGTTCGGTTTCCTATTTGAAGATGACGACGAAGCCACGGCCTTTGCCAGTAAAGTCATCACTCAGACACAACCCAAACGTACGCCATTTCAAATATTTCTTGCTTGAGATCCCGAGCTGAGCTATAGCTGCTATATTCAGGAAAGCATCGGACCCTAAGCCTATCCAAGAAGAGATCAAACCCGAATCAGGGTAGCCGCCGCACCGTTTCTCCAGCGATAATCTCGGCACCTGCTCTTCATTCTTTCGTACATGTAGGCCACGTGGGCATCAATGACGATGGCGCCATCGAGGCATCAAAGGGTATTGATCCATCATGGAAAGCAGTGCTTGGCGGATTGAATGATGGTTGTATGAGCTCCATTAAGATGGTCCCAGTCCCAGATGGACAAACTGATTTCGTCGAGGGATTTTGGAAAGGTGTAGATGCCATTGACAGGAGTGGGAACAGCAGTGAGACGACAATAGTCGATAACGATAGTAAGTTTCCTTGTGTGCCCATGGCTCCCCAGCCTGATTGACTTGAAGTTCGGAGGAAGTCCACGATGAGGCTCCAGATACCTTCCACAACTTGAGTACGAAAGTACCTATACGCTACCGATATTCCGTTTTCCAGGGCTTTTGACAAGACCTCCACTTGTACTGTCATGGTGTGCGTATCTTCTGACCCACAACCATCTGTATTATACATTGCAGCGTATATAAATATATAGCATATTAATTGTGTGATGCCAGTCTACTTTGTTTTACAAGGGAAAGATGAATTCCATGGTCCTGAAGTCCAATACAAAGAGACCAGCAAAAGGGAGAAATAGATGTATTATTTACCAGAAGTGCAACTTTTTCCAAGTCCATCGAGCAGAAGCTTTGATCACCTTCCGATAACCAAACATCGACCGTTTGCTTGTCGTTTGTGTCTTGTCGGTTCGGATAGGGAGAATCACCTTTTGACGATCGCGAGTGTCCATAGCGTCTAGCAGGGACATAGTTATTTTCTCCGGAAGCGCTACATCTGTAGGAAGAATGACGGAGGAGGGCGATTCGTTCAGCTGGAAAGGAAACCGGGGTCTGGGCCAATCCCCTCGATGTCCCAAAGCGTCACTCAGATGGGGTTGCGGGGTAGATGCCAATTGAGCGGCGAAAAACGTATCCAATGTGAGTGAGCCCCGAACTCTGTTGAACGTATCTATCGAGATATGCAGTGTTGAGCCGTTGACGTCGCGTGTTAATGTACCAGAATTACATGCTGAATCAAATGTTGGATCCATTCCGTGATTAAACCAAATGGAGGCAGACGACGGCATGGCCAGTATGAGGCTCTTATCCGATTCGTCCGTAGAATACCCCACAGCCTCTTCATCCCGAAGCCCACCGTGTCCAAAGTAACACGCAGTTTGAATGGAATTATCGCCATTCACCGGCTGCAGTACGTTCATTCTATTTTCGAGCTCCCCTTCTTCAAACTGAGTTTCGTAGGATGAATTGAAGTCTAAGGAGACATCGCCGTCGACGCGAGAAATAGGGGGATTGGGACAAGGCGGGTGTTTCAAGGCCACGATTTCATCCCAAACTGCTTGTATTGGGCCAAAAAAAGCATGCCTCAAGACATCTTGTCCAGATAGACGATCGTTGGGATCATGAAGGAGTAGCTAAATGGATAACTACTGCCTGAGCTTTCATCGCCATAGATTAAATATAATCACCGACGCACCGCACGAAGGAAACTTTCTAGATGCGCACAGCAGTCTTCACGAGCTGTCCACGACAAGGAAAGCTCTTCAAGGTGCCCGAAAGAAAGGCTGTGATCGCCGTCGCTCCTGCGCAACCTTCTGAAGGTACTGACCCTGCTAGATGAGTTGAAGGGAGGGTGACCTGTAACCAGCTCATACAAAAGAACACCAAGACTCCACCAATCAGCACGTTCGTCGTACACCACTAGTCCCTCCAGATTTCTCTCCCGTATCTCTGGTGCTGCATATAAGGGTGTAAAGGTGATAAAATCATCAGGTTCCAATACAATCGCTCGGCTTTGGTTGCTGAAGCCGGTGTTTAAAGGTGCTGGAGAGGGTCTACTTTCCAAAGAAGGTAATCTACTGGCAGCGCCAAAATCGCCGATAACTACGTGGCCAGCACTAGATATCATTATGTTGGCAGGTTTGATATCCTGGTGAACTATACTATTGTGATGAAGGAAAAGCAACCCAAGCGATATCTCGGCCGCCAGAAGTCGCACTGAGGCAGCCGCAGTTTCGCATGGGATCGAAGAACGGCAGGCCTTGCCAGCCAGTGGTAGAGAAATCGATGCAGAGAGTGCCACAGCCTGTTCACGAATGAGGAAGCGAGAGGCGGTTTCTGGGTCCGATAGTGTAGTAGGATGATATTCCTGCAATCGAAACGCAATTCAACTGTCGCAAATCCACCTTGTTGAACTGCCTTACCATGACGATAAAATGGAAGCTATCGTCTTGAAAGTGGTCTGCCAACCGTTGTAGAAAGAGTCCGCCATAGATGCCACCTTCCCCAGTATACTCCAGCGAAGATGAATTGGCGACCATCTGGAGTGTGTCCAATTCCCCCGCAAGCGCCACGTCAAAGTACTGCAACCTGCGAGTTTTCCGCAACATTTTCACAGCATATAAATCGCTGTCCGGGCGATTTTTGAGATAGCCTAAAAGAACCTTACCATAACTGCCTTGACCGAGCGTTCCCACGATGCCATAGGAAAGGATAGAGCGTGGTTCAACGGACGATGTACTGAAGGTCATACCCAAAACCGGTTCCCAGTCTTCGGTCAGATCGGTACTAGACTTCGTTTCAAGAGAGGTGACAATATTAGCTGACGGAGGTAAGTCGATTGAACGGGGATCAGTAGACCGCCGTGAGTAGGGAGTTTTCGAATTTGACAGGCGATCCCGCCTTCTCAAGAGTAAATGCTCTAGGGACTTGGATGTGTTTGTTGAGCGCAAAGGAGCGACAATGAATGACGTTGACAAAGATGAGGGAACAGGAATGTCGGAACGGCTAGTTTCCAAGATGCTTGCACAGGGAGGTGATACGACCGGCTGAAGAGATATCTTGATGATACTGGGGGAAGTTGAAGACGAAGATTTGTGCCAAGACATACAGGCGGTCAGGTCTCCTGATGGGGAATGTTGAAGGGTATTATCTTCCGAGTCCTCGGATTCAGGGTGGATTTTCACCGGTAAGGATACGATAGGAAGAGACTCAGGGGCCAGAAGACAATCGCTGTTACTGAAATTGGGCGAGGGTGTTGAGTGATAGAGCCGCGGATACAAGTCACGACTGTTATCAGCATGCATTACAGTCCAGACGTTCCTTCTTTGTATCCTGAAAGTAGCTTGAGGATAAACTAAGATAACTAATAAACAGCCCAACCGCTCATCAAGCTTCAAGACTTCGAAGTTGGGAAGGAGCGTGAATGAGTCAAGGAAGTTCCAAGTCACGATGTCGGTCAAGTACGATCACGTGGCACGGTCACGACAAAAATAACGCGACGTCAGCAATAACGTCATGAGTTTCATCTTGAGAATGTATATAAAGTCGGGGTTCTGAACATTTCCACACCATCGATCCAACATCTAACCCTAATGTCACACGCAGGTTAGCCCTCCTTTGCACACTATCTTCAACACAACTGAGTAATACAGAACTTCAGAACACCACGAAAAGAATCCTGAGCGCGTCGCTGCCGGATTGAAAGCTTCGATTCATAACCCGAATGTCTCAAAAGAGGCTAAGGATAATGCAGCTGAGAGGCTTCAGCATTTAGAAAAACAACAGCGTAAGGGTGGCCAGCCTGAATCGGGCCACGTCCTCGGTACGTGTCTCATCGCCTAAGAACAGCGCTTTTCAGCCTGAGCAGATTAAC
>QLOK01013309.1:0-18603 GCA_003313805.1 Tricholoma flavovirens
AATAGGTGAGGGATTCCTGAAGTTCATCCTCCAGGATTGCCACATACAGATAAGCATCCATCCTCCAATCAGTCTTGGTTGCATACCCAACTCCATCCCAGCCCATACAGCCCCATATCATCAAATTACCACCTCCAAACTTCACCATTCCCTCAACTAGGCGATCACTCAAGCCTTCTCCCACATCTTTCCACACATATTTCCCTCCATCTGACCCCAAACAATTGATTTTAGTTTCATCAGACCATATGATCCTCTTCCAGTCCTCAAGAGTCCACTCCAGATGCCTTTCCGCAAATTCCATCCTTGCCCACCTTTGTGCTGGTTTGAGAAATGGTTGTTTTTGCTTTACTACAGGTTGCATGCCTTTGGACTTGAGCTGACGACAAATTGTTTGAGCAGATATGGATGTATTTGTGACATACACAAATACACAAGGGCCTTGGCAGCTTCAGTAGCATTTTCCACCTTTCCTATTCGAATAATGCATTGTGCATAATCAATATTAGCAGCTGTGAGCTTTGATGGACGGCCACCAGAGAATCTTGGAAGGTTGGGACAATGCTGAGAACGAATACGACTGATTGTACCACTGCCTAGATGGGTTTGGGCAGATATCTGAGCTCCTGAGAGACCAGCATCAAGCAATGTAAGAACACGAGTAATCTGACTGGATGATAGCTTGTGCATAGCGGAGTGGGGGGATTTGGAGAATTGTGAGTGGATAAAAGCATCTTATATAGCATTCTGGAGTGAATTCACATGACTTTGTATGTTATTATTTATTGTAATCAACAAAGTCATGTGATTTGATACAATTTTCTATGGAAAAAATCGGTGCAACAAAACCCTTCCAATGAGTGACAACTTTAAGTAACATGGGAAAGTTACCAAATGGAGTTATGCAAACTTGTGGCTGTGTCAGTAAGAAGATATGATGTTGAAGTATATTATGTAATATTTTCAAGAATTTAGCAAATTTATTTCCTGAGATATAAAGGCATCTTTCCAAAAGTACAAAACATTGGAAGGGTTTTGTTGCCTACTGTATAACAGACATGCCTGTGTCATGATGTAAGCCAAGGAGGTGGTGGTGACCCATGTCATCCTATGTATACGTGCATTGCCCAATCACATTGCTTTCACCTCCTTCTGGGAGAGGTGAAGATGTGTTTGTATGCCTGAAAATAGCTGAGTGAGCTACCAAAGAAGAAGGGTGATGAATAGCAGACCCAAATAAGAAGTTGGCTTCTAAAGAGGCCCTCCCAAGGATCTTCTGGATCATACTCATTGTTCACGTAGACCAACAGTGGCCATTGATCACTGGAGACAGCCATCTCACTGCTAGAAAGCTTCGCACATATCCTAAATTGATGTCAAAGAGCACAGAGCATGGTAATCATCACAATGGTTATGAACTCTAGATCATTCCAATCCAGGCTGGCAGGGCAGAGAAGTGATCCAGTTACAGGGTGATGAAAGCCTCAAGTTGTCTTGACACTCTGGGAGAGGGGTGGGAGCAAGGGCGAGTCCTGAGGAGTTATCCAGTCCAGATCAATGCCCTTTAAACTCTTGGTATCATCGGACCTTGCACTGGATATACCCTTCTGAATCTTTCACAAATGAGAGAGACATAAGCCCCATAGCTCATTGAAGGGGTTGACATACCAAGTCAGCCATTATCATGGTCTCTTGTGTCCAAGAAACTTGTCTTAGTTCAAAGTAGTGCGAAATCACTTGCATCCTTGTTATTAGCCTATCAAACATTGTCATCCTCCAGCATATATTGAATTCTCCTCGCAGACACCCTCATTGTCACCATCCCATTGATTCTTCTATTGAATGATTTCACTTTCACAGTTCAATCAATCTCGAACTTTGATCGAATACTTGATATTTGATCAAGCTCATGGTATGTATTACCTTGCATATCACTTGATATTTCTAGCATTTCCTTGCTACTGGCTCCCCTAACCTTGAACTAGGTCTTTTAACTTGGAACCAACTTGCTTTTTATACTAGACTGGATGATCCCCTCAGATACCTTAGTTTTAGGTGTTATGTTTGGGTTATCCTACTTAGCACTATCACTGGCCATAATCAACACTTGAACATTGCACATGGCATGCACAGTCTGACCAAAATGTCAACCGTGATGGACCAAGGGATCACTAGACCACCTGGATGTACCAGCAGGGATGTTGTGTGAACCTTGACAGGAAAGGGATGACCAAGGGATGCACAATTTTTCCAAATCTGAGGGCAGTACCATCATGGGAGTTTTCATCAGACATGAGGGGGCAGGCCAGAGATGATGGAGGAGAGGAGGAGAGGCCAGGTGGGGAATCCTGATGACTGTGCTGCCTCTTAAGGACTGCCATGACTCACTAGCAAATAAAAATGACTCAGTGAGAATCAGGTTGAGTCCTCATGACTCATTGAGGGTTGTGCAAAGCGATATAAATTCTGGTAAATCTTAACAGCAAGATCAGCTTTGACTCGGACTGTGTTACTTGTTGCTCACTGCACCTTTAAGTTCATCAAACAACCCCCCACCCCTCCTATCATGACAGGAAATCCACAACCATTGATGCCAACACCCATCTTGACATACTGCCAAAGTTTGCTCATTGAACTCTACAAAATGACTGACTGCATCCTGACATTTGATCCCACCACATTGTCGCTAGTGACATATTACTGGTGTGTAACTGAGAACCTTAATCCTCATGATGTGCTATTTATTTGTGTACAGGCCTGTCCAAGAATGAAGGCAAGTGGCACCGGATGCATTTGCTGCTTATGTCCACTTTTGGCACCTCTCAGTGAAGAGCCTAGTTTTATTGAGGCAGCCATATACATACTGCTCTTTGGGCACTGCGCTGGGGAGTATGTCGCAGCATGTGCCAAGAGTCAGTGCAGTATGTAGGTCAGTCTCCATTCATGCATCCAAGATAAATGCATGTTCACATACCACATCCCAGTCCTATTGGAAAGAATATATCCCAAGTTTGGCATCCCAGTGAAGACATATCTGCCTGGAGGTTAGTTGCTCAGGTTCTTGCGACAATATTTTGCAGATGCTTACAAAGAGGTGAAGGTGTGGAGACTGTTTGGCCTTCGCAGGTCCTCCACCAATTGGAGATAGAGTCTGAAATGTTGCAGCCTAGGCCCCTCAAGAGAACATATGCCAAAGCAGGTATGTGAACATGTTTCCAATGCAGACTAGCAGTTGTAATGGAATGTCAGCATAAATCTGAATGAAAGCACAGTACCCTCACTGGCCCAAGATGGGGACTTGTACCAGACAGATTGGCAAAAATTTGTCAAACTCGACTGCATGGATCGACCAGGCTTGAAGGAGGCCAAGTTCTATGGATTATTCATGAAGTGTGATGTGTGTAAGCTGGTTATGACACACTTCATGTTTTCCAATCACTGTGACTATTGTGGTCTGCAGGAGGAAGCCAACTTAGAACTAACAGACCAGGAGTAGGGTAGTGCATGTTACCTGTATCATCCATTCAAGTTTTCCATGCTAGATCCAATTACATCAAGGTTTCAATTGCATTGCACTGGCAGTGTGTGTGGGTCACTGCACAAAAGTGGTTAGGTTGTGGAATCAGATATTATTCAACAACATACTAATCATGCAGGTGCAACTATCACCTTAGTAGAGTTTTTGGATGACAGTGCCTGACTTGAAGCCCATTGAGTGGAATAGTACTGCCACTGGCATGTTCCACTGAGATTTGTGCTGAATGGTCATTGTCATTGCTGCAAATTTGTCACACTGGGAAAGTAAGATGACAAGATGGTGTGTATGCCTCATCAAAGTCCTCTGAGTCCATTTCAAGGCTCAGATGCATTATGCAATGTTCATCTCTGGGACTGGCAAGATCAAAGTAAGATGACAGGACTTGGATGGCTGTTGAAATTGACTACATCCCTGGGTCCTCCTTTGAGTCAATTTTAAGCTCATACACATTTATGGAATGTTCATCTTTTTGGAAAACCTCTGGCAAAATCACAGGATGGCAGCTACTACATCCCCACAAAGTCCTCCTCTGACTTGGAGTCCATATCAAGCCAAGTTCTGGATTATCTGATTCACTATCTGTGTCATTATCTTCCACATTGAGGTGAGCATTCTCATGTGATGGTCCAAGGTTGAAGGGCCCAAGATCTACTTATACATCCCCTTGGGTGTCAGTGTCTCTATTGTAAGGGGTACAGGCTGAACTTGAAGTGGATATGGAGTGATGGGCATAGAGATGGCCAACACCTAGGCCTCAATGATAATGCATGAGTAGGTCCCAGTCAGAAAACCTAGTGGTTCAAATCAGTGTTGCAATCAACACATCATTGCTGAGCATACTGGCCAATGTAGTACAAATTGTAATCTTTGCCATCTTTAGCACAGTGTGATATGCCAACCCCATTTGTTTGCTGCTTGCCATTTGCAAAGGACAGCAGGATGTGACACCCACATAAGACATCTTTTGGGTCCATGAAGCCAAATGAATGGGTTCCATGTATGGGAGGAAAGCGGACAGCATCCAATTTGGAACTTGCCCAACCTGAAGATGATGGATCAACAACCTCAAACCATCACACCCATAAAAAATCGAAGTGATGTGCTTCATAGTCTCGCAGCCCAGGCCCAGTATAGATCACATTTGCATGATATGCGCTGAGGATCCTTGCATACAAAAATTGGTGCAGATTTGGAGAAGTTGCTGAACCATCATCATGGTCTGCAAGGAGCATGATGTTACAACAAGATGTTCCTGAGTTAATGATGTCGGTCCCATGCCGCACATCATAAGTGGTAAAGTGGAATCGGAGGAGCTTGTGATGGTACATGCAGTCTTTCTTAAAGAACACAGAATCACATACATTTCCATTGATGTCAGCAGATGATCCCAAATCTGTGGGTACAGGGTGTACAGGGTGCTCTGGGAGTGAAGCAGCTTCCTGGAGGAGTGCTGCTTGAATACAAGGAAAGAGGTGCTCCTTCAACTTCTGGGAAAAGTGCTGCAGCCAAGGTATGAGGGATGACAAGTGGGAGATGGATAAAACTGCACACCTTAACTGCAGGATCGCCCTCATTCCATTGCAGAAAGGTGGGGATGTGCAGAGGATACTTCTGTGACTGTCCCATATTGTACTGTAATCTAGGATCACTGTCACAAAAATCTTTGGGCTCTTTCTGAGAGGAAGAGCCAATCATGTTCTCATGGATCACCTTGATCTGATGCTGTCATCATTCAATCTTCATGAGTTGCTCTGGTATTGATTGGCCACTAGTCTGAAGGAACCACGACTTCGAGGTTCAGTGTTCACATTCACTCTAGTCCACACTTCATCATCGAAGGGATTAAGCAAGGTACATATAAAGTGTTAGATTTCTGTGTGATCGCACACATCCACTATTCGGGACACCACCACTCACTGCCCCTTGCTGTGTGGCATAGCCCCATTTAGCAAGTATATATATATTCTATGTACATACTTTGTAGTACTTATCGGTTATCACCAAACTGGGCTAACACCCATTGTACCAGCTGTAAGCAAAATTTCATCATAACCGATCTGTGCTTGGTACAAAATTGTTGCTCATTTTGTGCTGTCACTCTTTTGCTTTCTTATCACACTCATTCGATCAATTTATTTTTGGATCATGTCAAACGTCAACTCGCTTCTCGGTAACATCCCTAAACTTGATGGAAACAACTACCATGATTGGAAATTCATGATCAGCATGGTGTTAAGGTGGGCCTGCTGCTGGGATGTGCCAATCAATATCATGGGAGCATTACTTGACAAAGAAGGAAGGTGAGGCTGACCAGAATCCCATGACACTGCCCTGGTTGCATGATGAACTAGACCGAAATCAATCATGTGTTATAATTGTGGCAAAACAGGACACATCTCCAGGAATTGCAAGGAAAGGAAAAAGGAGGAAACAACTGATAAGGCAGCAATTGCCTCAGATGATTTTGCATTTCAGGAGAGTTGCAATGCCCCCATTACAAGAGGATCCTGAGTGCCACAGAGAGCCACATGGTTAGTCAGATGAGGCATAATTTGTTGATCTGGCAGAGTGCCCTGGAGTGGCCTTGCATTGTTTGCTGCAACCTTGTGCAGGATATGGGAAATGGGGGAGCAATATGGATATGGACTTTTTTTTTTTTCCTTTTTGGATATGCTGATCATGGGGGAGTGTTGGATTTCTGTGTGATTGTACACATCCACTATTTGGGACACCACCACTCACTGCCCCTTGCTGTGTGGCATAGCCCCATTTAGCAAGTATATATATATTCTATGTACATACTTTGTGGTACTTATCAGTTATCACCAAACTGGGCTAATACCCATTGTACCGGCCATAAGCAAAATTTCATCATAAAGGACAAAACTTACTGGCTGAGTGGATTATGAGTCTGTTGTACCAACTCGCCTATTAGTGTCAGCATAATCTCTGAGTGCATGGTACTTGTAAGTTGTCAGATTCAGCTGCTTTGTTTCTCATGCATTACTGGTGCATTTCTTGGGTTTTGAGTCGGATGATCCCTGTACCATTTTGGCTGCACTTTCTCTTGATGCTGCATTTGAGCAACTTGCTCGCACTCAAGTTCACATGTTGAAGATACTTCACATGTCCTTTCTTTGAATGCATGGAAGCTGTCCCCAAAAGTGTCATGACTTGGGACAATATATCCACAGTGGGGTCTATATGCATATGGAGCTTGGCGAGACCATGCCAATGGGCCAGATCAAGGAGGAGCTTGAGGACATGTGTGTTGTGAGGTTCAGGCAGAAGACCCTCAAAAACTGGTATAGCACACTGAAGAGGTAAAGTTAGTCATGTAGAGATCAGCCAATGACTCCACCTACTTGTAACATATCCTCAATGTCATGAGCCATCATTTTCTTCAGTTCTGACCAGTTTGAAGTTATTCTTCTGATACCATCAGTCCCAAAAGGAGGGATTTCTCAAAATCTAATCAGGGGTAATAAGCATCAAGTTCCATGAGGTTTAGTTTTGCTCACCAGCGATCTAGTTCATGTTTGAGGCATTCATTTTTGCAGTCCAAGATGTGTAGCAGGTGGATGAAAAGTGGTGTCCAGATGCTGAGCTCATCCTTGTGCATCAAGTCTACACCAAATACACTAAATATATTGAAACCCAATGGTGCTAGCTTGTCAGAAAATGCATTCTGACAAATAGGACCATGGAGGAGAACAGACCATACTGCTGTGGGAACAAGAGAGTCCTCTTGCAGAAGATTCTCAACCACCCTGCCATCAATCCCATGGTTCGTCACATAGATGGCCCCACATGCAGCATTGACACAATTATGCCATTTCACATCATCAACCCACACTAGAGTCATGTGCTGCATCATGTCTCGAGGCATTTCCATGTTGGGTACATGATCTAAAGGTATGAGGCACTGAGGACAAGGACAGCAGCTGAGATTCCGAATGCTGGCTAGAATTATTCTACAGCAAGGGTGAGTTTGGCAGATGGTGGTGTTCTTGAGATCTAGGACTTACATACTTTTCCTTGTAGTCCACAGAATGTGTGAATAGACAAAGGTAAAACTGACGCCAGATTACAGCACTCAACGACCATTCCATGTTTGTATGCTTCCAGGAATTCATCATCAAGGATGATCACCCACTGAGGATGATACATTTCTTGATGGCAATGCACCACAAACATGGAGTTTGGTCCTTTCCTGCCAATGTGCTCCACTGCAAAGGTTTTGAAAGCTTCAGGGAGCTATCATTCAAGGGTCAAGGGTTAGTCCCAGCATGCAGCCAAATAAGTCTCACACACTGTCTCTAGATATGCAATGTGTTTGAATGAGTGATAGGATGCTATTGACCTTGTATCCTTCAACTCATTTCCTATTGTCAGATAAACAGGCCATAGTTTGGCATTGCTGAAAGTTGTGAGCTGAGTGCCATCAGAGGTGAACATAAGACCCAGCACCACCCTTGGCAGATCACATCCCAGCTCTCCAGGAGAGTCCTGAAGCTCACAGTGGGCCTCAAGGAATGCTTCCAATGTGTAGAGTTCTCCATGGACTCAAACAGGTTCAGAAGCTTCACTTGGTTGCCAGAGGAGAGTATATGGTTCAAAATGGAGGTGGGTGTGGGCAGAAGGTCATGTAATTTTCTCCCTAATCACAGAAACCAGCTTGCGATGATGAAGGATGCCTGCATTGAACTCCTTTTGCCCTGGATGCAGCATTCATTTGTGGAAAGGAACATTGATCTTGATAGGGGTTTTTATCCAGTCTCTGCCACTGCATTCATCTTCCCAATCATCCCCACCATTCAAGCTTTCATGCTGCTCTCTACTTAACTGGGCATCAATATGCCTCCAATTCTTGCCAGCAACATCCTCTGGTCAAAAGTTTGGGTGTCCCACGATCTTGAGCAGGTTCTGGAAGCTTGACTGTGATTTGCACTCCCCATTGTTCCAATACCATTCTCCTAGCAAAAAGGAGGATTGGTTCGGATATGGATGATAGGAGTAGGCTGAAGAGTTATCCAGGGATGTATCTATCAAGTTGTTGGATGTGATATTCTCTTTAGGATCATGATCAAGGAAGTGAGCTGCATAATACTGTCGAAAAAGCCTGAATATATCGTGTGCAGATTTGAGGACCTTTCTGACTCAAGAAAGAGGGGCAGGGGATTGCTGTGATGGAGATGTTATGCTGATGCTGGATGCAACTGGGTGTGTTTGGGCACTAGCATACTCCAACATGTCCTGGGAAGATGGGGGAGGAAGTGATGCTGGAGGTACAGGTGCTATATCTCGATAGTGTTTAGGCAGCTGGCAGTGTTCCTGACAACTCCTCTGCTCTGCCAGTGATTGATCGAGGTCTTTGTAGTCCTTGGAAGTAGTCCGATTATTCTGACAATACATGATCTTTCATTAGTGATCAAACTGCATGCATGAAAAGGCTAACCTCTGACAGTTGTTGGTGAACATCATGCAAGGGAGTGTTGTCTAGAGGTTCGGACACATTTCGATTCGAAGGGGAGTCTGCAGTCTCTTCAATTCAGGTCGCTTCTTCAGTCTTTTGGCACTTCTTTTCTTGCCAGACTTCTTTGGCCTTTTCCAGAGCACAAGAAAGGTGTTTCTTCGTCTTCTGTCAACTCTGCTTGTGGAAAGTGTAAGCGTGTGGTACCAAGAATACATGCCCACAAATACAAGCTTGAGACCAAGCTGGTGGTATGTCCATTGCACAGGATACTGCACCTAAATAATATCAACAATGGTCAGAGTGTTTTCTCACTTAAACATGGAAAGCACAACTTGAACATATAAAGCCTGAGACATTCTTGATGTTGACTGAGTCATTCCAAGTCACATCATGGTGTGGTGATGGGATCAACAACATGGCCTTTAATGTTGTCTTCATTCAACAGTGCAAAGGACAATAAGGTCAATTCAAATGTGTACAACTACGCATTTCAACTACCAAATAAAATTGCCAGCAGTAGTGATGCATGGCTAACCTGATGCCAAAGCAGGTCATATTTGATAAGATCATGGGCAAAGGGGCTCTTGAATCAATGTGGCTAGAGGAGCTGGATGCAAGGTCATACTAGGGGGGTGATGCAGATATATATAAGATAACATGTGAATCAAGCTATAATACAAGAAAGGTGTTTGTTCAGCTGATAGTCGATGGGAGGGGAGATACATAGCTGACCTGACATCAGTATAGAACATAGAAAATCCAACAGTAAAACAGTCGATATTGGACTGCAGACACGCAATGCTATGGTCAGGGCAAATGGGACCTTGTGACTCAACAGTGAGGTCTCAGATCTTGAGAGGGCTTACATGAGGGGTAGAAATGGCTGATACCAGATCAGGTCATTGGGGTGATGCAAAACATCTCACCCCAGGATGTGTGGAAGAGGCCTCTGCAAGGGCTTTGGGACTCTGCAGTGAGGCCTCAGATCTTGAGAGGGCTTACACAAGGGGTAGGAATGGCCAGATCAGGTCATGAGGGCATCTTGCCCCAGGAAAGAAAGAACCTGTAACGAAACTGAGCATTACAGTTAGTGAGTATGAAAGATCCTAGCACTGCATGATGAGATGCACCTTTTGTCTTCAGTGCCCCATCTCTCTGTTGTGTCAGCCTAGTTGTGATTTCAACTATAGAGGGAGTGAGGAGAGAAATGGATCATCATTGAACATGGCAACTGTACAGTTCCTACCTCTTGGTGATGTGTGTGATGCATGATGTGAATGCAAGTCCCTGAAGAATGACCATGACATTCACTGTGACTGGCATATGCCATGTCCCAATCATTGGACTCGGACTCCAAGTCCAACAAGTCTAGCTGAGGATGAGCATGTGCCCTTTTCAACTTTGAAAGTAGCATGTGACCTGGGTTCAACTTGAATGTGTGCAGCAGTACCACTGCACTGGCAGTACCATCGTAGTAAGTACTAATTTTTCTCCGAGTCAAACCCCTCTTCTAACATCTGTCTTGGATGTCCCATTCCAAAGTTTAACCTCCAGCCCTTCATCCTCAGGCCTTCACATTTGGTATCTGTGAATTATTTTGCTTTCTTTTCCCATGCAGTGTCAGTGCCACAATGCTTGGGGCCCTTGTCCATTATATCCATGGTGCAACATTGCACATCACCCCAACAACTTGATCTGGCATCGGTCATTGTATAAGCCCTTGTCAAGGCTCAAGGCCTCTCTCAGTTTGCTGATTCAAGGCCTCCCAGCCTTCCAGGGTGAGATGTTGCACACACCCAATGACTTGATCTGGTATCGGTCATTTCTTGTCTGAGCTCCCACTCAGTGGATTTCCCTTGGTGCAGCATTCATTGTCTAATCTAATATATGCTCTCAGAGTATCTAACCTTCAGTTTGAAGTTCCATTCTAAAATCTCAGGTTTCTCCCAACTAGCATGTCAAGCAGTGAGGACTTCCACATAAAGAGTCCTTCCTTCCAGGGTCTGTGCTGGAGGACAGGCATTATGGGGGAGCCTGGCAGTTTAGCAGCCTTGAAGGATGTTCTACCGCTTTCAGTAAGTCATCCACAATAATGAAGTGGCTTGCCCCATGATTGTCTACATCCTCACTTCCTTTTGCAAAGATATATCTCGATGCCATCATATGTGAAGAATCCAATCTGGTCTTGGATCAAGGTGGCATTCTTCTGTGGGCATTTTGTGCAGATGGTTCAAAGCCCTCAAATCCCAGAAGCAGGGACTACACCTGGCTCATGAAAGAACTCCTGAAGTACTGTCTCCTAGATATTGCTGCCTTTGTGTTCAAGCTAGGAGGATGTTCGAAACCTCAGCTCTGCAGAAATCTATGTGCCACCACCATACAACAAATAGGTACATCCATCCTTGGAATGTTGGAAGTTACATTAAGATACTGATAACATCTGACAGTCAAACACCATCATGGATTGGCCAGCCCTTTTGTGCTGTGTGAAACTAATGGTGAAACCTGAAGAATTGGGCGTTACCCCAGCCAGTGCAGTGGGCAAGCAGGGTGAAAGGTTAGAGTGATGTTTTTCACTATTGTGCAATTAGTGGCATATAGGATCCAAGGACAAAATTCTTTTAAATTTTGCCTCAGAAGCATTTCACCTCTGCTACCTGCTCAATGTAGGTCCACCGTTGGGCCATTAGTACCATTAGCACTTGCGTAATATATTCCATTACAGGGAAATTCTCTGTTCCCAAGTGATAGAGCTGGCATCAATGTGTTGCTGGAAGAGTTGACTTCAAGGTAAGCATTACAGTTCACCTACCAGGAGATGTTGTAACAACATTAATCAGCTATGGGGGTGTACCTTCTGAGGTGCGAGACATGCTATCAAGCCCAGAAAATTTCCAGCTACCACTTTATGCTTCCTTGGCGATCTCTCCAATTTGTTTGCTCATGTTGATGATGCTCTTCAACAAGTGTGTTGGTAAAGAACACTTGTTGGACATGCATCAATTTTCATGCCTCTTGATGTGTATCTTATCAATATTGCAGTTCTGGCTTGGTTTAGGCAACCAATGCCCAGACACCCTGGAGAAGATTGAATGGGTACTCTGGGGTATCCTCCTTGGCATGATAAATGATCTGGACAAGCTGCCCACCCTGCTACAAATGGGCTTAGAACAGATTGATACTGATGAACTTGGACAACTTGATGATCAGGCAATGTATTTTGAGCAGGTGAGTTCACCAATTCAAAGATGCTATTTCTGTCGTTAGCCTATGACCTTGAAATAGGCCCAGCCCTTGCCACATTCAATGAAGATAGCTTGGCCACCACCCTGAGTCAGAGAGGAGGCAGGACATCCTGGTGTTATCAAGGATGAAGGGTGCCAGGCTCCAGCAGTCACTGCGGAGCAGGAGCCTGAGGATCCACATGGTGGCACTGCCAATGTGGATGGTGGTAATGAGAAAGAAGACATGTCTGGAGGACCCAGCTGTCAAGCTGCTGGTGCAGATGGCTGTTATGGGCTGGAAGACAGCACAGCAATGATGAGGGACCTCATGGTGGTGCTACCAGTGTGGATGGTGGCAAGGAAACAGCCTCTGACAAGGATATACATGATGGTCCTCAACACTCTGGCTGCAAAAGGAAATCAGCAGCTGAGCCTTCACAATCCTCAAATGGGATGACATCTTGCCCAAAGAAATCAAAGAGGCCAGCAGTGAACCAAAAGCCTAAGAAAAAATATAAACAGTCTAATGAGGAAAAACCAGGCAACCTAGTGCAAAATCCAAATCTCGGCCCCAATGCAACTACACCAGTCGAACATCACCCCTACTTCGAAATGATCAATGATGGTGGAGTCATGAAGATCATTGAGATAACTGATCTGACTGGTGCATTTGTAAGTCCACTTCAGAGTTGGCTGCACCTGTGATATGAAACTTCCCTGCCTTTTCTGTCCAGTAGGCTGAGGAGCTGAAACCAACCCTCAAATTGCCTGGGGAAGGGGTGGTGAGCACTCGCCACATATGATTAACACTGAGTGAACTTTAAAATAGAAAAGATTCTCTGGAGAGGCAGTCCATTTTTTCACTTCTGATGGCAAGAAACACATGTATACCCCATTGTTTCATGCAAGTGACTGCTCACTCATGTGAATGATGTACCTTACTCACCAGATGCTGTCACAGTGGAAAGAAGAGCTTGATTTCTTCTCCTGTGTCCATACATCAATAGAAAGATTTTATGTCAATGGAAAACCCAAGTGGTTGGCTGAACCAGATGAATCTGCCTTTTGCATAATATCTAAGCAAGAGATGAAGGCAAAAAGCACACAGGAGATCCACAAGATCCTCAAAAATTGCCACATTTGCGTCAAAGACAAGTCTCCCCCCCCCCTTTGCATTTGACAAAGATGGCCTTGAAACACTTGGGCGGTTAGATAAATTGGTTGTCATACATGGTATCAGTTGATTTGCTATTCTTTCAAAAAGTCATCTCAAAAATATTGACATCCCAGATTTCTCCAAATGCAACAGGTATGACAGCTCCTCAAGGCATGTATGCCGCAAGCTTCTGGATCTCCTGGGGAGCCACCATTCAGATGGCAGGGGGAAAATTCTGAATGCGCTAGACTTGCCCATGCCCTGGATGAAGAACTTTCCTGTGTCATATGTGACAGATGTTGCCGCTTTCAATGCCACAGTCGACACGCCAATATGCAACAGGAATATTCTGTACCTGGCCTCCAGCATGCACTGGGGACTTGCAGCCACCAAAGGGGCACACCACCTGTGGCATATCGACTGTGACAGATTTGGCCGCATTATGGTTGGGTTGAAGCTGTGGATTGTCAGTTGCCCATTGCCTGGCTTCCACCTTTCAAATATTTCTCAATATTTGCAAAACTGGGATGTCAATGCTCTCAACAACACAAAGTTGGAAATGGAAGTGATCCTGCTTGCTCCCAGTTCCACACCATAGGTCATGATTCTTCCTATGATTTAGACCTAGCCTTACTCAATGTATGTCAGGATCATGAGGCCAAATACTCCTCACATGGTGTACACCCTCAAATCTGCAATATGCCATGGGGGCACTTTTACTTGATATCAACAATCCAGGACTCTGTCTATGGCATTTATCATACATTTTCAGCTAGCAAACACAGAGCACACAAAGGATGCCTGTCTGCTGCTTTGAAGACTCATCGCCTTCCTCCATTACATCTTCATTTGATCCCCATCGGCCAGCCATGCCTAGCACCCATGCTCCTGATGTGAGCACATTTGAAGGTATGATAGACCTTTTCATGCTCTGCATCCTCATGGAACTTGGCCATCTACTCAATCCAGGGGTGTATCACAAAGCTACACCTGAACTTCACAATCTGGTTTCTATCATTTACAGCCAGGGATTGGCCCAGGAGCTTCTTGACTGGTGGCAAGCTTGCTATGAACTTCTTGGTGAGGATGGGACCCAACACTCCAGCTAGCAAATATTTCACAAACTTTTTTCACACCAAGTCCAAGCCCTAGCTGTCTACAAGCAACTGGCAGAGAGGGATGGAATAGACTCTGATGAGCCTGAGTGCACAGCAGCTGCTTTTGCAACATGGCTTGCTAGATTTCACAGGAAGCAACTTGGTGTCACAGAATCATTGTCATGTTGGGTAGCTGAGAATGAGAAAAAATGGCCATCAGCATCTTTCGCTTGGCCTGGAAAGGCATATACTGTTTGTGTCCAGAAAACATTGAATCCCTTTGAACCCTGTAAGTCCCCAGAGTGTCATGAAACACCAATTCAATATTGACTCAGATGAAATCTGGCATTGTTAGGAGATGGCACTATAAACCTTTTGCAGTGTGGAGCTAATGATTTTGTTTGATAGGGACCTCATGGATCACTGTTGCATAGTATTAACTCTCCAAGCAGTGAGGATGGCTGCTGAACAAAAGGGTAATAATGGTGGGCTAGGGGACACTGGTGGCCACAGACAAGATGTTAATGATGATGAAGATGATCATGATGACTTGAACAATAGTGTGCCAACCGACTCCTCAGACAGCAACAGAAATGGTAGTGGCAGTGACAGCGAAGACAGCGATGACAACTAGAATTTGAACACCAAAATCATGATCATGATATAGATGTGAGCAGTGTACTTTTTGTTCTCAAATATATGGAGTTTTAAACTGACAACTTGAACATTGCCTTTCTAGATAGTGCCACTTCTCAAGTGACAGACATGGTACCCCACATTCAAGTTCATCCCTCAGATATGACTGTTCATCATGATCATGATGTTCCACAGTTCATTACCACCCCACCTTTGCCATATATCATGTTGTTCCTACTCTGCTATCTACAGCAGATGTACTAGTGACTCCCAGTGGCACCTGAATCTAACTTCACAGTATCAATTGTCACATTGTGATGCATTATTCTGGCACATCATCTGTGTCACCCCCACTGAGGATTCTGTTCAATTCGACACCCAGGCCAGATGACTTAGCATTCTGTTGAACTGTGACCAAACTCCAATTGGATAGCCATGTCACTCCAAGCCAACCAGTTCTGCCGGTGCAGACACCATTGTTATGTGATGTGATCCCAGTGAATATATGATTGCAGTTGAATGTCGAGGGCTGCCAACTCTCATTTCTGAGTCTGAGGAGTCACACCTTGGTGGACTTGAAGAAACTGGTAATCAACCTGAAGTTCAAGTTACTACTGGTAGTACTAGTACATAGTATTTGATGCTATATAGTACAATTACTAGTACAATTGCCTCTTTCATCACCCCAAAATTCCCACTGATCCGATTCATGATAACCCATGGAGCCTCAGTGCACTGGCTGCCCATGTCACCATCAGTGTGGTATTTAGTCCCCTCTAGAAAAGCCTGCTGTATAAAATCCCATGTTGATAGAGGACTTTTTGGAATGCAGTTGCTTGAGCACTCTCGTCATCATATAACTCAGACATCACAGATGACAAGGCAAATGCAAGATTATTATCCTCTTTCATAGGTATGAGTCTTAATGTGGCAGGTGACTGCTGATGCTTCTTGAATGCGGAAGGTTCCCCATGGATAGAAGGAGGCCTGTCTGGCTGTTCGTCGTTCCATGCACTGGGAAGCTTATCACCACTGCTAAACCAAGTCAATGCCAGCGCATGCATGGTGTGTGACCAGGCACCCCCTGGAACAAAGCATCTCGGCCAACCATGTCAGATATATGCCATACCAGCACCTTTGCATAGGTGAATGAGCTTCGGGATGAATTAAAGTAGAAAGCATGTCAGTTCTTGATCTTTTATCGTGCCAATTTCCTGGGCTTGGGTAAAGGGTGGGCATTGCATATTGTACAGGGCAGGGTAAGAGAGAAAGATCTGACCTTGAGTGGTCATCTGACCCTTGGATGAATGGAAATTCCTGCCAAGGATTCTAGGGCAAACTGTTGACAAGCAGGCAACCCAAACATATGGCTGCATGACAAAAAAAGTCAGACACATCCAGGCAGGTGACAGAAAGTCAGACCTGCAGGTCCACGAGGTATGAGCAGCACAAGCAGAAGAGAGGAAGGACGAGAGAGGATTTGAACAAGAATTTTGGTTCAAGCACTGCCACTTCAACTTGTGAATTGTTTGAAATTATAAGCATAACAATGTCATGGTCACACAACTTGAAACCCCAGACTCCTTGGACTTCAACTTGTCTTCAAGCAAGTTATAATAGTGAGTGATCCCATGCCCACTATTATGAGGCTCATTTAACTTTCCGTCAAAACTATTCAAGTGCATGTGCCATTCATTCTTTGCTATGTCAACTTAGTTCCTTGGCCGGTTCCCTGGCAAGTCAGATTCAAGTCAGTAGAATGCACAGTAAATTGATGCCAAATGATATCAGCCAAACTACAAAATAGAAGTGGCAAAGTAATACAGGCAATCATTGTCAGAGAAAAGTAAACCATACCAGCAAGATTCTTAATTAAAAGTTTAAATGTTTGGTCCCACCACCAATCATCTTCCTGAAAGTCCAAGCACCATCAATGCATCTTCCCCTCAGAGTGCTCTGAGTCAAGCTGGTCTGGGAAGATGCCACTCAGCCTTCCACATCTCCCACTATCAATGGAGCCACCAGGGCTGCTGATGCTCATTTCAGATGCAGTGCATAAGGGGATATGCAAAAGTCCTGGGTTTGCAAGATGACTGAGCCAGGAATAGGAAATAGGGGTCATGAAGGGATAGATGATGTCAAAACAGGGAAAGGGGTTGCCAAAAGAGGGAAGACATAGATGAAAAGACCACAGAAGTAGCAAAGTTGTCTGATTGTTCAAGTTGGTTGAGGTGCATTCATAGTTACTTTTCTTTGACCACAGCTTCACAGTCAGCTGAGCCACCCTGGCTGCTGATGGTTATGGCGGAGGCAACACTCAACTGAGCAGTTCTCTTCTCTGGATCTGTGAGTGGGTCGAAAACTCTTACCACCTATGCTGCCCTCTCACATGGTTTTGATAAGTTCAGACTGGAGTTTCTGTTTTAATACTGCTATCAACTCATCTTGAATGGAAACAGGAAGGAAAGGTGGCAAATCAACCAGATAGAGGGTGGAGTGACATGCACAGACCTGAAAATTGATCTTCTTGGGGTTGGGGGTGCTATTGATGATGCTAATGAGTGCCCAGCAAACTGGACAGCAGGACTTTGAGACAGAAATTCTGTATACACATTCTTCCTTAATCTACAGAACTCAGTCAGCTGACAATCATGATGGGTAAAAGGGGAGAACATGCCTGGAGAAGGGGCCCTAAATCATGCTTGGAGTTGGCAGCAAGATAAGTCATTACTGCCATCAAAGTAGCCTCACAGTGGAGGCATGTTGTAACAACCGAGCACTTAGAGGTGCAGGCTGGGTTAGCCTTCAGCTGGTAAGTTTTGGAAGGGAAGAACAACATTGTCCCGATATTGAGCTGCCATCCCAGGCATGCTTCCCTCTGATTCATAATTTTCAATGTAGGCTTTGAGATCAGCAATAAATTTTATGCTCCTGATCTTAGACTCTGCCGAGGTCAGTTGACAAATAATGGTCTCCATTGTCTTCCAATCAGGAAGGTCTGCCCTCCAATGATCCATGCCAAGGAGCAAGAAGCTGATTTTTGTGTTCTCCAGAAGCTTGACACAGGCTCATTCCAAGACCTGAATTGATGTGAAGTGATCAACCAAACTCGTGATCCATCTCCAAAATGCCATGGGCCTGGGAGTACTGGCATCGTTCTTGTTGGGGGTCAATAGTGTTTGAAGGTCTGGTTCAATCTGGTTTTTCGACCTCCAAGTAAGGCAACTGGGACCACAACCAGTCTAAACCGACACCCAAACTTGAAGGACCACAACCAAACCGACTAGAACTGGTTCTAGTCAGTTCAGTTGCCTCCAGAAAACCGGTTTTGACCAATTTTTCCTGGATTTTTGTGTCTAACTAAATTATATTAGATACTAAATTAAATTAAATACATGTGCACCCTGCGAGCAGTTGCTCACAGCGGTGGAGTACTGCTAAAAGAAATGGATAAAAAAAGTTAGCAAGAAAGAAAA
>QLOK01013328.1:0-25003 GCA_003313805.1 Tricholoma flavovirens
TGGCATCCAGTCGGTGGGATTCAAGTTGTACACTTACAAATGTGCAAGTATGTGCCCAGGAAAGGCTTTTGGCGATACAAATGCGTGGCTTTCTGCGGTCTCAATTGCGGCTACATTCCATATCTCCAGGAAATTAAGCAATAAAAATCAGAAGTTGGACTACACTGCTTTTACCTCAGGTTTCATATCGTGAGTTCTAGATTTCGAGAGGTGTCATATAATTACTATATTCGGGCCATCTATACAGCCACCCTGAACCCTTCGAATGCACGTTCACACCAAGAAGCAAGAAAATTCGTGATCTGATTCTCCAAACTTCTGCTGCTCGAGAATTGTGATGAAATGATGCAGTATTGGGGACTTGAGGGCCCCTGGGTGTCATGTAGGACTCGAACAATCTCATCTCTGTAGCCTGAACCTCCACTCAGTAAGTACCCTTGCCCTCCCCCACACTGACATCCAAAAAGGAAGGTTGCTTACAAAGACAAACCTTTTGAACTTCGAGTTTTCGCTACTCAAAGTTTCAGAGTTTATGTATTTAAAATCCTATGTATTTGGAGGTACTCTACTATGCTATTATGGACAAGCTTATGAATGTGCCTCGGGCACTCGGCTCATGTTGCTTGCCTTGTTCCTGCAGCACTTTTCTCCAGCTTGTTGGGGTGCTCTGCCCCCAAACCCCTGGCTGCATCCCAGTAACTTACTCAAGTCTGTCAACACACCCAGGGACCTGTGGCCCCTGCATGTGTATTTTCATGTGCCTGCCAGTAACTTACTCAATTCTTCAACACACCCAGGGGACCCTTGGTCCCTGGGTGTGTGTTTTCATATGCAAGTCATTATGTACATTTTTAACACTTCTAACATGCCTATATACATTAAGTCATTTAGAGAGTAGCACAGGCACAGGTAAATGTGCAGTGTTTAGGTCACAGGGTATATGGGTATGGGTATGGTGCCTGAAATCCTCAACCTGTATCATACCATACCCATACACATGGTGTTGCAGGTTTTCATAGGTATTGCTCAGCTACAGTAACTTATCATAATTATACTTAATTTATCTATTTCAATCTTCATTTGTTGTCAAATGGTCACTGTGGCCAATACACATGAAAAACATGACATCTGGAGACCATGGGAACATGACTGACAACAATGA
The DNA here is from genome assembly GCA_003313805.1 of Tricholoma flavovirens. Lineage (NCBI taxonomy): Eukaryota > Fungi > Basidiomycota > Agaricomycetes > Agaricales > Tricholomataceae > Tricholoma > Tricholoma flavovirens. Next base: position 1,163 of record QLOK01013328.1, read on the forward strand.
TCAAACTTCAATCAACATTGTTATCACACTCACAGTAAGTAACCTTTCAAAAGGTTGTCTCATCTTTTCACTACTAATCTGCCTTTCTTCTTTTATAGATCATATTGTAATGAAGGCACTCTCAGGCCTTGATCACTTAAGAGTGAGGAGCCAAGTAAATTGGAACTTGATATGGATTGAAGGTAGAATGAGAACTAACTAAGACATCATTTGGGGAATTCAATACTCATGCATGTGATCATGTATATTAGTAATGGTTCAGAAATAGATAGGTGAGGGCAAGGGTAACACATGTGGAAGTAATGAGGTAGTAAAATAATAGGAAATTATCTTACACTCACATACATCCTCTTGAAGAAAACCCACAGGTGTCCTGAAGGTGTTTTGCTGTGTGGGTGTTCAGGTGTGTTGGGTTTTGTACAGCATGAGCACTTCTGTTTCCAGCAGTTTGGATTGAGGCAGCCAGAGGTCATGTTCAGGGCCATACCTGCTCCAATGCACTAGAAATTGGTGTCCTCGTCCTCTTGGATGATGAGATGGGCCAGGATTTTGTTGATGAAATATTCCCACTGTGCACCTGGCACAGTAGCAATTTCAGCCATTTAAGTACCAAAATGTGAATTTTCCAACTTGAATGGCTGAATTCATGGTAGATGAATTAGGGATGAATTTTCATTTCACAAAAGAATGAAATGTTTTTAATCCAGCAGGAAGGTATGAACTTCATCTGAAAAATAGGATGTTTTTGTATGTGATTTTCTGACATCTACGCTGCCATTTGTACCAAACATGCATGTTGCATGAAATTCACACGAAGTTGATGTATTTTTGGAATGTTGTGACAATGTGAACGAGATGTAGATTGCAGTTTGACTCTGGGATTTGGACACAATGACTACAGTCAACATTGATAGTACATGTTCTCTGATATTTTGTTCATGTTATTTAGTAGCTCAGCCACTCATGGCCACAAATGTGGAGTTAATATTATTTAATTCATCAATTCACACCATTTATTCTATGTCTATCCAGCATAGTTAACCAGGCACCTCTGACACTTTTCACTTGCCTGGTCATTTGCAGTTAAAGACATCCAATCCATGTAGTGTAATTGGTTGGCAAATAATGTTCCTGTAGGCAACTATGACAAGATTAATTGTGTTACCTTGTTATTTTTTGATAGCTCAGTCATTTGCCCATAAAACTGCATTGTCTGTGTGGTACAAATGATTATTTGACACCTTGAATGCAGCCCAATAGAACCTGTCAATCTATCCTTCCTTAATGTGACATATGGGCTAGCAATCACTGCAGTTTCCAGCCCATGATTAGCAGCTACAAATAGTATCCTCCACAAGCACATTCCCGATGCAACCACTAGCCTTCACAGAGGGTCTCAAGCTTTTCTGAGTACAAATATTACATTGGTCCCAAGCCCTTAATTGACTTCCTTGAATGATCTTAGTTATATTAGGGTTGTTCACAGTAGCCATTTTCGGGCCATTTTCAGCTCATTTTCAGCTTCATTTTTGGATCATTTTTGGTTGTTTGGCAGAAGAATGATCAAAATGGACCGAAAAATGAAGTCAAAAATGATGTGAAAAATGGCTACTGTGAACGCTCTGATTGATGATCACACATGAGATCAAAACCTGCAAGGGTGACAATTGGATGAAACAAAATATGCATTTTGCATAAAAAAGAATATGGGAGGAGCTATTATGTTTTACCATTTATATTACTGCATCCATTGTCCCCGCAATGATGTCATTGACACACTGTTGCCACTCATCGGCAACAGTGTCACCTATTACATAGTCCTCCCCCACACCAAGTTTATTACAATCAGTCTTTGAAATGTTATTGGACGCTCTGTGCTGGTATATAAGTATGCTGTAAGTAGATGTAAGATATCAGGAAGGACGTACTTCAAGGTTTTTGAGGCTGAGGACCCTGCTGCTGAACGAATAAATTCCAGCTGCTTATCGATTAAATTCCAATACTTCTCATTGCCGATGCATTCAATGTGAACCACTCACTAAATTTGTTCAGAAGAGTTTATGGTCAGGAAAATGCTGCAACATACCATGAGCACAACATGGCTACACAGCTGAACTGTTACACGACAAGGCATGGAGTGGACAATCACTTGGGCAAGGGTAAAGATGTTAGAGTTCAATGCTATGCTGTCCTTGATCTATCAGAGCAATTAGCATCAACTTACCACTATTACAAGAATATAGATACGTACCAATTTCTTAACTCCTGAGTGAGACTGAGTTAGAGAATAGCCAACAAAAGTAGAAATTTTTTCCCAATTCACATAATCATGTTCAATCCTGGCTGGCAAATCAAACTGATACTGCTTGAGAATGTCCTGCAGGGAAATTAGCCACAGTGCATATGATAGGTGAAAGACACACCAAGACATGATTGCAAGGTACATTAGAGAGGGTACTGAATAGAATGATATTATAATATGCACCTTCAACTCATCAGACAAATGATATGGTGGAGTGGCTGACCAGATGGTGTTGAGTTTATTCTCCAGTGCAAACACACATGCAAGTAATTTAGCCTGCCTGCCAAGCATTGTATCCTGCCTGATGATCAGACATAAGCATTGAAGGTGTCTATCAAAAACTCACCAACAAGAAGGCATCCAGTTTGTCACATTGCTTGGGACACAGCTTCTTCTTTGAGGCATACTGCTGACTTGAGGCCATTATGTTGCTAATGGAAGGCTGCAATGATTGGGGTTGTAATGCCAAAGCATCTTGCTTGCCATTTCTTGGACTGTTCTCATCTGGTGCAGATCACTATCATTGCCTGGCTCATCATTGTGGGTTCGTTTCCCAAGAACTGGTGGTGGTGAACTCAACCGGTTCATGGCATCCTCCAGGGCCTGCTCCTCTGCTGTTAGATTCTTGATATGGAATGTGCCTTCCCTTCGAAGTGGATGACAGGGCTGAGAGCTTGGTATTTGTTGGGAGGCTAGTGGTGAAGCTGTAGCAGCATTAATATCAGCAGAGGAAGACATCATCAGAGTGATGTGGAGAGTGTGCAGCCAGATCATATTAAATAGGCCTGATCATGTAAAGTGACTCATAATTTTGGTGACTCATTTGTCGAGAAATGACTTAAGGGTTGAAAGTGACTCCAGGATAACAAAATAATCAATTACATATATGATCAAATGACGATGGGAAGATTCAAATAAGAGTTATATACTTGCATTTGGAAAAAATCTTGTACACAGAAATAGAGCGGGTTTCTTCATGAGCATCTCCGACAAGGCAACAATGCATGGATTGGATAGCAAGCAAAATGCAACAATGAGTGCAGACACCCTCATCTTCTTATTGAAGTGGTTGGTGAAGTGCTTGTCAGCAGCAACTACCTTTTTTGGTGCACAGTAATGCCTATTCAGGTTGGCAATGGCCCCAGCATATGAAACAATAGGACAATGATTTACATTATCATATACAATCTAAAATACAGATCAGTGAAGGTTATAATTAGCAGCAATCACATAATGGTGAACTCACCATTAACCTATGATAACTTGAACATGGACACATCATAGAATGTATCAGGACATGGATTTAAAACAGTGACTTTGGGAGGATCAGGGATGTGATACAAGGCTGCATGGAACAATGGGTGCACACTGAAAATAATTGTAGAAAGATCTGACATAAAGATCAGTGATTACATCTTCAAGGTCACAGATGTCTTGCTCCAGCCATTGGTATTTTTCTTTGTGTATAATGGATGGTAGGTCTCCTCACCATGACATCATAAGTTTCTTAAGGGCCTGCAGGTAAACTGCCCTCTCTTCCTAATTTCCATCTGCAAGGCCATGTTTTGCTGTGCCCATGTCAGCAACAAGTAGTGATCCTAAGTTGCAACCAGGAAAACAAGCTGATATAAGTTTTTGGGGGTCCATGTCATGGGAAGTGGTAGCATGTAAGTGGAGAGCCAACAACTCAAAATGGAAGTTGAGCTCTGCAAGCTCCCAAATAATCTCCTGCTGCTCAGCATCACTCAACTCATCAACAACTCTCCCATTCCAAATGACTTCCCCTAACTCTAAACCTTTTGATCCACCTGACTCCCTCACCATCTTTTCATGGGACTTTTCATAGGTGAGGAGATTGTGCCAAACTGCTGTGGGCATGGGTGTAGCACTAAACTCAGCTGAGCTTATGCAGTATATCAAGCAACCACAATACTTGAGCCAGGTCTTAAAATATGTCTCTTGACATAATACTGTCTGAGCATGGAGAAACATTGTGGGTTCAGGAAAGACATAACCCAAATCAGTAGGATTGACTTCCTTGTAGGCAAATTGTGCAGTGGCCACATTGAAGTTTTCAAGAGCATGGTGCCAGCTTGGAATGGCTGGCAGATACACAGGGTCAGAGGGATCTACAAACTTATCTTGCCCATCTGACTGAGCTTTCTGTTTCTTTGCTAGCTTATTACTGTCTGAAATTGGGGTCAACAATAAGTGTCAAAAAGTGAAAGAAGAAATATGACTTACACGGAGTGTAATGATGATTACAAATCTCTTGTTTTGAAGGTGCAACAATAGGTGGTGGTGCAGCAAGTGGTTTTGCATGCATCTCACTAAATGGATTGGGATACTGTAGATAGCCTAGTATGCTCTGGGCCAATGCAGTATATTTTCTGAGAACATCTCCTTGTCTGCGATAAATTGAAGGATATGTGGGGTGAGAGGACACTTGTATTGGAAAGCATTCAGTGGGTGTTATCAATGGTTTGAGAGACTTGACATGGATAGAGTGAAGGGCAGAGAAAGGCTGAATGAGCCACACCGGAATGCCTGCATAATAAAGTCGGTCACAGACACTAAGCTCATGAGTGAAGGTCCCCATGAGAAGATTGTCAACCTCTCAGGGAGATGACAACCAATGAAAGCAGTAGTTCTCTTCAAAGTTTATAAGAGCAGAGAGCTCCAAATATACTCATTGTAATTCACGAACACCATGGCACATGACAAAGAAGTTGGTCAAGATGAATTCCAGTTGGTGCAACAATTGTCCCAGAACATCAATGAGCTGTAGTACTAATACAGATGTATGGCATGTTGAGTTTCAAGCTCTATGAATGAGCAGTTGTGATAAAAGTTGTAACTTGATACATAAATACTACCCAATGGAGCTTGCCTACACCAGCCAGGACTCCATTGTCTGGGACAAAATCCTGAAGGTCAGGTATTTACCACATGATGCATCTAAGGTCATCCAGTGACTTGGGGCTATGTGGAATGCAAGCAATATGGCAGTATTGATCAACATATGCCTGAGGCCACTGAAGAGGGTTGTCATCTCCATACTGGAGGTTGGTCCTTAAGAACAGATGCCGGTCACCCCTGAGTCATGGGTCATATAGAGTAGAAGCGTTTGGGCTAGTCACAATATGTTGACCATCACTGCTAATACCTCCTGCAAGGCCATCACCTGATGTAACCACTGCGGGATTATGAGTTACAGCAGTAAAAACAGAGGTATGACAAAACTCATGTCCTTCAAAGTCTTTAGCATGCAAAAGGAGCTCAGGCTTGAGTACAAACATCTTGGGTGTGACATACTCAGGTAACATGATCTTGACTGTTCCTGCGAGTGGGGCCTGCCAAATATCAGCATTATGATTATGGTGGAGAGGGAAGAATAGACATTTGTACATTAGTGTTTAGTTCTGTTTCTGCACACAGATGGCTATAGATAAAACAAAACAAGGCAACTGGGTATTCGAGATGACACCAGTGTCTCACCAATCCTAAGAGCTAGCAATGGAGGGAAAATGACTCATTGTATAGGATGAGTCACCAGGCAGTGAACAATGTCATGCATGGGAAAAAGGAGGAAAACATGAGAGCAGCCTTGACTTGCAGAGCTTATGCAGTCTTGATGGAGAAATGACCATCACATAACGAGTCATTAGAGGGATGTACAATGTCACACCCAGGCATGTTTGAAGGAGAAACAGCTCATCGCACAGTGCGAGTGTTACAGGGAACATACAACATTGCACCTGGGAATAAATGAATCCTTGGTTTGTTGACAAGGGCCACACTAGTAATAGGACATGAAGAAATACAGGAAACATGACTCACTGAAACTGAAGACCACCCGTGCATGAGTAGCTTGACACACTTGAAGCTTGAAGGGGGAGAGGGAAAGCTGTTGCGATTCAGATGTAAATATATAAAAGTCATGAAGTCGAGTAAAAGTTGAGTATATAAAAGTCGCAAAGTCTCACAAATTCATATTGTGAGAATATTTTCCACTTTTGACTTGAGCTGTTTTCAGAAAGGCAGCATTATGTTCACTGCTGTTTAATTACAGCTGTGAATATGTCTGTAAGTGCCTATTCCCTCACACCATGCTAATGCTAATGTCTATGTAGCATGAATCAGGGCATATATATTCATAGCCAGCATGTATCTATTAGTGGAAGACCAAGTATGTTCCCTTTTATCTATAATATGCATAGATGGGATACTAAATTTGTCATATCACCAGATCCAATGGTGTTCTTGTAATAGCAGCACTGCCACTATCAAAGACATCCAAAATGTGGCTGCCAAAATTCAGAAGAACAGCAACTGCCCGCATTCTCTATCAGATTTATCTACTCACCCTATTTTCTGGAATATTGTGCTATTGCTGTTGGTGATTGTGGGGTTGTATGTGTTGCCTTCCATCATCTTGGTGCGTGTTTTTTATCTACTGGAAATATTGAGGGACTTTTCTGACAGTTCGAGCAGTTGCATCTCATTATGTCGTTCGTACAATTGCACCATCTTATATCAATGTTCTGATTGATCCTTTACCTATTAGGTATCTTCATCTTTCATATGTACTCTTCCACAAGATCAGCCATTCCAAGCCCTCATTGACACAACAAGGCATTCATTCTTTCCTTTGGGTGTGATGTTATGTGTTCCCCTAACAACTCACCCTATGCAATGAGTCATTTCTCCCTCAAGACCACAGCCTTTGCAAGAGAGCATTCTTCTCAATTGCTCTTCTTGTAGGGTGTGATGTTGTACATCTCCTTCGATGACTTGTTATGTGATGAGTGGTTTCTCCCTCAAGACATGTCACAAGTTGGAGGCTGCTCATTCATTGTTCTACAGGCATATTCATTGTTTGACCTGATTTTTCGGTCACCAGCTCTCAAACTATCTACAATCAATTTCTTGACCAATTATATGCAGCTTCACCCATCCTAGTGGAAATTATGCAAGGCAAGTTCATCACAAAGTGATTTTTCTTGTGATTTGTGTCACCATTGGAGACATGCCCTGGCGGTGAGTTGTTTCTCATTCACAACACCAAGCCCTCATAAGTCTGATGCTGCCAATTCCCTGCCAATATCATCCTTTCCTCTCGCCTGCCCAACCTTATAATATTCTGTGCATTCCATCAGTATTAATTGCATAGCAAAGTCTCAAATCACATTTACTGTTCTTAGTTGTGCATCCAGTTTATAATGACATCAGTTTGAACTGCTCCATCATGGGAGGTGTTTGGACAATTAATATCTGCCACAATTCTTTGGGACAATGAATATAAGTCCTCAGTTTTCTTAACGTGATCTCGAATCCAATGGTGATCACATGGGGCTAAATAAATATATTATGACTCAAAATGACTGAATAATGTGATTCTTCATTGGAATCTGCTCAAAGTGGTTTTGAAAAATAATGGCAAGAGGATGAAAGGCAAAAACAGCATTGCCTGACTGTAGGTTTCTTACTTTCTATTATTATGCGATACTTATATGATAGAAACAATTCTTCAGTTGTAGAATTGTCAGATAACAACAAGAGGGTTAGATGCAACATCTGTGAAGCACTGCTTGGACCCAATGGTGGGTGGATCCAAAAAGAAAGCCTGGCTTATCACTTGAAGTCAGATGTCCATGCCCGCTCCATCATTGCCCAGCAGAACAGGGAATTGATTCGAACGGCTGGGGAACAGTTGATGGAAGAAGAAAGTGCAATTGAGGAGAGGATGGACTTTGTTATGCATCCTCAACAGTCAAACCTGCAGTCACAGTGATGGCACAAGTTCATGGGCCAAGTATGGAGGAACAAGACATGTGGGACAACTTTGCATTGTCCAATGAGGGTTTTGATGCAGGAATTGACCACACAATTGCTGCAGTTTATGAGAGGAAGCACCTGAAGCAAGAGGCCACTAATTTTGATCTCTGGTGCGGTGCAGATTTCCTCCCTGAAGAAGACCCAAATGACAGCAAACTACTGCTGGAAGAACTGGAACAGGATGATATACTAACCAAGTTGCTATGGAATGCACATATGTATATCATTCAGTTGCATTCACAATTTTTGATATATTAATACTATATCATGTTTTTGGACAGATTTGAATGTGCCTGACACTGCGGACATACTTGAAGAAGAGGCATGAGGTCACGCACAGCAGCCTAAGATCCCTGATGCTTGGTCACCATACGAATTAAAGACAGTAAGTTGACACTTTAACACTCCATACAACCAATTGTTAAACCTGCTTTTCGTTCCCAAGATGTTCCTCCCTGACACCCTCAACAATCTTCCCAGAATGTGAATTTCTAATTCACTCATGAATGTATTTCTCTGGGTACTTCGTGAGGCGGGTGCTTGTGATGTCCCCTCTTTATACCATCTTCAACAGATACAGATGTCTCTTTGGAAGTCATCTGGTGTACCAACCACGCAGCACAAGTCCCTGAAAGGGAACATTTATTCCATGAATGATCCACATACTCTCGTGGCTATGGTGAGTGATATGACCATCATTATACACCAATTTTACTGTCTTTTTATTCTATTAGGACTGGGCCAATCCCTTAGTGTGCGATCATATCCATTGCTATCCAGTATTTCCACTGGATGGGATTATTTCCGAGGTTTATCACACACAGAAATGGCACAAGGATGTTGATTGATATACATTAAGTCCAAGTCATGGCTGGCATTATTGTTAACAATCTATCAGTGCTACTAGTAGTCAATAGGCCATTGTGCACAGTACCAATGGTTTTATTACAATGTCATTGTAATAGATATCTGATAAATGTAGTAGATGTTATTGTTAATGATTGTTAATGATTGTGGATGGTACCACAACCAACTGTAGTACATTGTTAATGGTACTGGGGCCTATTGTTCATCATTGTAAATGGTACTGGCACCCATTGTAATACATTGTTAATCACTGTAAATGGTACTGGGACTCATTGTTAATGCTTGTAAATAATATTTGAACTATTGTAAACCACTGCTAATGAATAAATAGTATTTCACTCTATTTTAAGTCATAGCAGAAATCATTGCCAAACAAATGTGATTATAATTCTAGTCTATTAGATACCACAAAGTATAATTAATGTGGATGAGTAATTCGAGATCTGATAAATGTTAGTTTGATCTATAAAAAAGGACACCACATACTTTTTTGTGGCAGGCAATTCCTCATTTTCAGTGTCATCAATCCCTCACTTTCTCCCCTGATCCTTTCTGGCATCCAAGGCAATCTTTAGCTGGACCAAAGTCCAACTAACATCCACCACTGCTGTTTTAAGGCAAGGCAAATCAGAATCACCAGAGGAAGTATTACCTTGCATCCACCAAGCCAAAGCAAGAATAACAACAAGAAAGCCATTCGATCCACCACATAACAGCTGTGACCATAAAGGGTCAGAAGGTATAAGTTGAGAGAGTTCATCACCCTGCCAGCCTGGCTGGATAGCCTTCCACCATGCAAACCAGTGATTGCCAAAATCTTTGATATTCTTCAACTGTGGCATTTGATCAGCTTGTAACCAGCAGCCATTTTTCAGCCATACTCCAATCTCACCAGGTTGATTCTTGGTAGGCAAATGCTAGACATTGCTACTATTAGGTTATGAATTGGTAATTAGCTAGCACTTACAGTTTTTGGTGGATTTTCAGTCTTGAACAAAACCCAGTTTTTCAATAGATTGACCCAAAACTCTTCATCTGAAATCTTCTTCAAGAAAGGAAGAATAGCGATGACAGCACTATCTGCTTTGTTGGCTGTAGGAAGTTGGGGTACAAGTATATCATCACTGGAAGGTGTGGAGGCAGAGGATGACATCAGGGATGCTGCATTTGGAATGGTTTCGGTTGCCTTTGTAACAGTTGATTGGGTTGAATTTACAACATTAGAAGTTGGTGAATGCTCAGGCGATGGTGCCCTTGTTGTGTCTCCAGCATTAGAAGCAGCTCTTCATTTACATTAGCCTCATAGTCAAAGCAAATAAATTTTGCTTACTTCGTTTTCTTGCCCTTTCCCTTTTTTGACAATTTGTTGAACAAATTTGAAGCCCCTTTACCCAATCCCAGTTCATGTAATAATTGATTATTTCTTGCAATATTACTCTCTCATTCCTTCTCATAATCAGAAAATTTCACAGTAGATGCAGAAGAGGTAGTATCAACATCAGCAGGTGCAGAAAGGGTAGTGTTGACATCAACAGATGCAGAAGGAGTAGTATCAACATCAGCAGGTGCAGGAGTGGCTTCATGTGAGAGACCTTCTAATGCTTGGGAATTGCAAGTCTTCTTATCTATTGCAAACAATCAGCTCTGAATACTGGATGCTTTTAAGACTGGTCACCATAAGCAGCTTCAAGAAACCTATCGAAGTGTGATAGAAAATCATTGTTATATGAGCTTCCCAGAAATTGGGCCAACGATTGACCCTTTAATGTAGTTCCTTCATTCGAGCTATTAATTTGAAGGTTAGATTCACAAGAAATGATGGGTCAAGTCACTTACACAAGAGTTTGAATGGCACCTCCTTCTTGAGGCATCGGTCCTCCCACAATGATTGTACAAGCCCAACCTGTTTGCCTGACGATATTCTTGGCAGCATCTTTGATTGTATGAGGGAGCATGTCAATATGGCTATCGCAAATTAGAATATAATTCAAGTCATGATGGCCCAGATTTGCAACACTTACTTTTGTAGTGTGTGATTGGGATTATCACCTTCACAATCCATGGACTTGTAGTCCTGCTGAAACTCTTCTACCTTTTCCTTGGTTGTTTCATTGGCTGAATTGTACCATTCCTGCATCTTCTGGTTATGAAAGGTGAAGCGATCATGATGTGTAAACTCCTTAGTCGGATTGGCTTCCTTATGTGCTTCCCACTCAGTGTTGAACTTTGGTTTAAGCTTTTCTCCATATAACTTTGCAAATGCTTGCCAGTGATGTAATAGTTGTGAAGTGCTCTTGAGATTTAGAGCCTTTTGAGTGCCAGAACCCAAACTCAAACCACAACTCTTATTATAAATCCAGTTGTGAATTTGCTGCACAATATTATCATATGCCGAACAAAACCATCATATAAGTATTGGACAACTTACCTTTTCGCTTGTCTTGAGCTTGAGGAGTTTTGCATGCTCCTCATTTCCTTTTGCAAACTCTATCTCCTTAGCAGATGGGGCATTGGCAGGCCATTTGTCATGGAAGTCTTCATAAACTTTAGCAAGAAAAGTGGGAACTGTTTTACTCTCCTGTGGTTCACAAAAACCTACAAGCAGATTGTAAAGCCAGGCATGCTGCTCAGGAGTTGTCCAAGCTGCTTTTGGCATAGTAGTGCAAATTGCAAAGAAATTTGGAGATAAGTATGTGCAATGCAACAAAGTGCAAATAGGTAGGTACTGTTAATGTAGTACTGTACCAATGATTAGTCTATTTACAATGTATTTTAATTGTGAAAATATAGATAAGTCCCCAGCATCCTTGGTCCAGCCAAAATGTGGGGTTCATAAGTTAGTTCCACCAAGGTTGTGTGGTTCTAGGCTTGTGGAGGGAGCTAGGGCATCTTGGAGGAGGTGTGGGTTGTTGCTAGGGTTTGCAGACCTGGCAGGAATCGTCCATCAAGCAAACAACATGTTCATGCAAACATGGCTGCTCATCCTGTCATAACCATGTTTCATGAGCTGTAGGCTATCTGTGTAGCTGCCATCAATGTCATAGTAGTTGTCTGTGTGCTACTCATTGCCAAAGTCTTCATTTAAGGGGGCTTTGCAGTGTGACTAGCCACCATTGTTGGCAGTGACACGAGAGTTGCAACAGGGGGTCCAGAATGCGAGGATAGGGGGGTGGATCTGGCACATGCTACAGCTACAGCAACCACTGGGCGAGTGAAACCCAGATGTCCAGAGGAATTGCTTGGACTGTGCGCAGTGGTGCTGCAGCCTTCACAGGCCAGCACCCAAAAAGACCAGAACCCTCACCCACATTTGAAGTGAGGGAGGGAGGGAGTGGGGTTGCCATTGTCACCCAGAAAAAAGCACAGAACCCCCCTCCCTCGCGTTTGCAGTGAGGGAGGGGGGTGGTGGTGGCCATTGTTGCCTAGAAGGGTTGCTGTTGATGTTGATGTTAATGTTGACAATGATTGATTGATCAACAAAGTCATGTGGTCACATGGCTAACAGTATACCCATAAAAATCTGTAAAACTGCAGGAATGGGATGTTTATTGATCAACAAAGTCATGTGGTCACATGGCTATCGGTATACCTGTAAAAACCTGCAAAAACCGTGGGAATGGGTGCGGTATATTGCCTGGGTATGGCAATGTTTGACCCCAGTCAAAATTGGCTCGGAGCTGAGTGAGGGAAATCGAGACAGACTGATGTTGTTAGCTGAGATTGACCAGTTTATACGCAACAAGAAATTTGACACACTACCTCAATTGCTTAACAAGCCCATCACACCATTGTCAGAGCACAATGAGATCAGGTCAATATTATCAGGTAAACCTAATAAATTTAATTTTCTTGGGGGTTCTTGATGGAATGAGGATACAAATCATTTTATCATTACATGAAACTGTTATACAGGGATTCTATATATCTCGTTGCCTGTACAAATCCTAAGATAAGATGATACTGTGCTAGTTCCCTCAAGCTAGGCCTGTCTGGAGAGAGACAAAAGTCAATGTGGCAAAAGAACAACAATGTGGCAGGAGACGAGGTGGGAACTTAGAAATTTCTGATTTTGAAGTTTGTTGGAGCATGTATATGTAAGCTATGTGTAATCTCTCCATATACAGTTGTAGGGAAGAGTGGGAAGGTCGAGGATCAAACTTATCTGTGTGTGGGAGGGAAATGGGAAGGTGTTATGAAATTACTCGATCACACTGGCATACCCATTACCATATTATCACAGGCATCATAGCCACATCATAGCCACATCGTTGCTGCACCTGATCTTCCCACAAACCCAGTCTTATAATAGTGGGTGATCTGGTGCCTCACCCACTATTATAATAGTCAATTCCATCAAAACCTGACACCGGCATTATTTCTATGGCAATCCAGAGTGAGTTGCTCAGTTTTTGGGCCCCAAAATCAGTACCTGGCAGGACCCCATGTACATCTGGCTGTAGTGAACTGATAGTTATGCTAAGGTCAATACCACTAATGAAATTATACCGAAGCGAGGCAAAAACTATACCTGAGTGGCCAATAGTCAAGATGCATTTGGGAACTTTGTAGGATCCATAGATTGAGTGTCTAGTATCGGTACATCATACATATCCAATTTCCAAACTTGTCTGAGTCAATGATACTTGACAAAACTGTAGGCAAGCCTGGCAATCGCCTAATGTGAGCATCAAAGGTTCTGGAGTAACTGACAGGCCAGACACCTGTCACATCCAAAACCCATTATATGGTCTGCGCATTCAGTATCTGTCGTAATGAAAAAAATTGCTGTGCATATCAGATTAGGAACCTGGAATTCAGCTGGTGTGCTAACTTGAACATGATGTTCCAGGCCCCTGACCTGAGGTATGGAGAAGAAACAGATACAGAGGAAGCATTAGAAACTCAACACCATGGGCCCAGGGGAGCAGTTCTTGGAAGATAAGCGGTGACAGCACAAGATTTGGCTGGTGGCAAATGTGCATTCCAGGCCATTCCAAGGTCTGGAGAAGCAACAGTTATGCTAGTTGTTCAAGTTATCCATGAGGACACTAGAGACTTACAAAGCAATATACAAGTAGTTGCAGCTGTAGCTTGGAATGAGAGGATATTTCAAACATTTTTGTCAGCTCCATCGGAACTGGATTTCGACACTAGAAAATGTCAAGGAAAGACTTGAATATTCAATGCTTGATGTTAGTATGATTGCTCTGCATTGAGGGACATCAAGTCTCACAGGCATATGTTGGGGGAACATTGGAGAAGGTGACTGAACTCTGGATCAAGTGGATTTTTTTTTTGTCTCTTCCTAACCTCCCTGCACCCATGCCTCCCACCAAACATGCTGAATTTACTACAAACGGAAAGAGGCCCATTGTGTGCCAGCGATGCCATGAATCATTCAATGATGGGACGAAGCTCTTTTATTTGCAGGACAAAACCCGAGATAACCCAGGAAAACATGTCTGCGCTGGATGCCATCAGTATTATCTTTGTAAAACAGAAGCAATTCAGCAAAGTACTATGTGTTCATCTCCATCTCCTTGCCCCATTGCCAAGTGAACTGAAGTGTTTATAGGTAATGTTTCCGGTGGGAGGCAGATCACTCCAGGTGCAGCAGCCTCAAGCTTGAGTGCACAGGTTGATATTCGCAAGGCCATTGCAGCTGCCCAACAACAAGGTATTAGATCCGCTGAAATTTACAAGAAAGCAATGATTGACCACCTCCAGCAGGCCACAATCATCCACTAAGAGTTGGTACTGGCATGGGCAAGGGTCAAACCAGCTCGGCATCCACAACTCAAATGTTGACAGCCCATCAACCATGGCCCAAGCGTTCATTGTTAACTACCCAATCACATCCAAATCCCAGCCCAGTGATGAATGGAGGCAGCCTTCATCCCATTGTACTCCCCAAGTTCATGTCAACTCCAGAGACTTTCAGGGAGACTGGATATCAAAAGGCGCACCAACTCTATGATGAAATGCAAAGGTTTTTTGCATGGAAGGCATTGGCAGAATATCAGAACGGGGTGATTGTTATCAAGTTCACCATGATGTCATTGAAGCCCGGTTATAAAAATCCACAGGTTGTTTCGGTAGGGAGTCCAGAATTATATCATATCAGTGGTGCTGACTCAGGAATTGATGGGTGACAGAACATATCAGAGACCATCTCAAATATTCCGCTTCACATTGGTGTTAAGGATTTAAAATGCATTGGTTATTTTACATTGCTCCCACTTTTTCAAAGTGGTTGAAAGAGTACCCCCCTTCAATTGAAGATGTCCACCTTTGTTTCAAGGATTGGGTAGAGTTGATACTTTTGGGCCAGACCTCGAAGGATATAGATGCAATCTCAAGCAAATTCTTTGTACCAAAAGGAAAATCAAAGGCCTTACAATTCCAACTGAACAAAGTCCTGGATCTCTATCTGGAATTGAGCCACAAGCAACAGCGTGATATTTTGGATCACCTTGATGAGATCAAAAACAATGCAGTATGTCATGCTTGGTTTTGTCATTGACTCACCAACTAACTGATCATGAACAACACGAGACTGTTCTGCAGCCCAAGAAAATGTCACTTTTGTATATTACAGAGAGTGAATATGGTGATGCTGGGTATGATACAAAGTCTCAGCCACTCTTCACTTTGTGTCACAATATGGATACATCTATAATCGACAAAACGGGAAGCGTTAGGAAATGACAATGCTCAGTAAGACAACAATCTATAGAAAGCAAATTATGCAGTCACTAACAACCTCACAACATTGCAGCAATCACATGACTCAGAGAATACCCCACCATCCATCAAGCCTCGCACTCAATCTAAGGCATGGCCCACTGAAAGGGACTCAGATGTTAATAACAGTAGACCTTCAATGCCCCCGATGCAGCAATCAGGAGGTGGCCAGCTCAGCTCACCAAGTGCCGATGATGTACAATGTGCATTACAGGCACAAACAGCTCCATCAAAAAAGAATGTTCAATCCATCTGTACATGTCATTGCAATCAACTCAAATATTGTATGATGTGCTTACCATCAACATCCCATGTTCACATTTTATAATAAACACTAAGGCCATCAAATGCATGGTGTACCCCACTTCACCAGTCACTTTCCATGTGCTCATCAAACTTTCATGCACATTTGATGCAACCAAGGAGAGCACAGATCCGAAGATGGTCACTCTGATGTATGACCCTCATGCAAAACTGGTTTATGGTGCTTTCAAAAGCACATTGGTTGGTCGGCTGGATGAGTCGATCCTCGGTGACACAACATCAGTTGTCATCAAGCAGTGTTGGTACAAAGCCAATGGCACAGGAAATCGTGTTGTCCTTGACAACCACATGCAAATAGTTAAACTGACAGCTGAAATCAATTGTCTCTGTTGGGTGTCAGTGTTAATGGGGCTTGTGTATGATTTTATCACCTCATTTACAAAGGAACATGGGTGTCAGGGCAACACCAAATCCACACTAGGATCTTTGTGCAGGCTCTACAAGAAGATGCGATGAATATAGAATGAGGGATCAAAGATTGATGTGATGTGATATTTATAGAACAGTTGGTTGATGAAGGCGTTTCCACACACAAGGTGATGGTGGGAATCCTAAGAGAACACAACTGATGTGTCTCTTAGTATTTATTGGTTTATATACTAAGTTACGACTGTTGTATAATATTTGAATACTGTTTTTATGACGTGAGTGTACAGTTGCGTACATATTCTAAATATAGGACATGTGAGAATTATCTGTCTCACAGTCGCGTTTGTTGATAATTTTAATGTTTTTTGGTGTAATACTATTGCGAAAAAATAAGAAAAATTATGATAGGTAACTGTGCATGTTTCCTAACAATGGCCCTCCACCATTCTTGATCCCATATATGTGATTTGTAAAAAGTGCTCTTGCAATTGCCGATGAAACACATGACACTTATCTTCTGGAGGAAGTCATCAATAATTCTACCCATGGCTTCATCAAGTACATTGGCAATGGTTCAGCTCAGCCTTTGGATTTTCTCGAGGGAGAAGAAGTTCACCGAGCAAAGTTTCTCAGCTTTTGCCAACATGTGCAATATCTGAAGACAAAATCTCTCGCATTTGTTGGTGACTTCCAAGGTAGGACAAGAACACTAATATTCATCTGGTTTCTCTCCTCAAAAACAGGTGGAAAAAGTTTACTCACCGATCCCCAAATCATAACCTCACTGTATGTCCCCAAATTACAATCTTCCAATTTCTCAAGTTTAAACCTTATCACAGAGAGACTGGTCTGGTATTTGCAGATGGCAATCTCTCTTCCACTCATTTATTCTTCACAACAGATCATGCATGCAATTGCTTTTGCAAGTTTTTTCAACTGCAGGCCTTCACTGATCAGACCAGTCATGGCTCCAATAGCCTCGAAGATGGTGAAGTGATTGAAGTTGCTTGATACTCATTATGTGGTTCACATGACTCTCATTTTCCTCCATACTTTACATCTTGTTTACACTAATTTTTGAAAAATTTGATGTCAATCAGCACTCATTTGATTTTCCAATCTTTTCCTTGTTTCAATAACTTAATAAAAGTTTGCTAATGTCACCAGCATCGTTGAAATTGAGTGCCAAGCATATCAGGAGTAAGAGTGCACTACATTCCAGTCTAGTTATTATCCTCACCATCGCTGTCATTCCTGTCTTCATCCTCCCCATGCCCCCCATCCGCATCTTCATCCTCCTCATCTGTGGTAAAATCAGCATACTCAATACCCAATTGTTGAACAGCACTTGCAAGAGAAGATTCATCTAAACCACCCATATAAGTTCCATTTCATCCAGGTCGCAGTGGCTGCCCTAAATGGAAGGCATCCATGCCAGGTAAAAGTGGCATTTCATCAGGATCTTGATTAAGAGTTTCTTGATGTGAAGTGAGCATACCAGTCATCTGTTCATCATGTCCCTCATGAATCCATCTGAGAAGATTGAGATAAATGTTCCAAAAAGTGTCAACATTGACTTCAGGTTGACCGATTGCTATGTAGAGTTGGCTAACATTCTCATGAAAGGCTGGTGGTACCAATTCAAAAATTGCATGGTCAGGAGGTGCATACAGTGCTTCTATTTCATCCAAAAGCTCAGAATTGACAGGAATCTGATACGCACATAAGTTGGTGATCAACATAGAAGTAACATACTAACCTTAAAATCCAAAGCATTGAAAAGAGATGGAGATGTACGTATCAGGGTAGGAACACCATGAGGTAAGATCTTGTGTCGGACAGCACAAGGGGTGGTCTTGTTCTTGAAATTGACCCACTTGTCAATCTCAACCTGCAACCATGGAATCACAACCCAGTGGAAGAGGAGGCTAAAAAATAATGGGAAATGTACATGGAATGGATAGAGTTGTAGCTCACTTCTCTAACACATCATTTACATCATACCAACCATTATCGACACCTTTCTGCAATATATCCTCAAAACCAGGTACAAAATCCCATTGGAAGATGGACCACTTGACTTCCAAAAGGATATTGTTATGGCCTGGCACAAAGCAATGCTGGAGCGTACTGGCAAGGCTTGGATCAAGGTGATGGCAAATCATGGTATGTGTATTCGTGGTACCATAATTTTCGGTCCCAGGATCACTTTGCGTGATGATAGGAACACCTAGATTGTTCAACAGATAGGTTATTCACTGACAAAATAGGACATGTACCACCAATTCACCGGCAAGTGTCAAGATAGTATTTTGTGATGAGCCTCGGATTCCTATTTGTCCACCAAATTTTGAGCCAATTAATTTCACCTGAGAATGCTTCCAATCCAGCATGCAGCCATAGACCGAAACGACCCCATTTGTCATGTTGATCCTGAGGCTATACATCGTTTACACCTGCCGCCCAAAAATGCCTTCTTCAAAATCCCCATTTACAGCAATGAATGACTTCATCATCCTCTACAGTTTTGAGAAGACCGGTAATGACTGTTCTAAGTGAGAATGTTAGTTCTACTCAGTTGTAGAAGTTGTGCAGTTCTTGCTTACCATGGGACACGAATACCATAATCTATTTGAAGGGTCTTCTGGATATCCTCTGCCCCACACATCGGAAAGCGCTTCCGAATTTCGTAGACCAAGTCATAAATGGATTCTTGTGTATGCTTTTGTTGGCAGGTTGATAAGATATCCCACTCCTTCCACAGTTTTCGAACAGTAAAAACACTGGTGATTGTAAGAAATACTCATAATCAAGACATAGTTACATACCTCAGTCCGTACCTATCGGTATCATAGTGTTGCTTGAGTGCCTTGGTGACCTTAACATCCATTAGACCAAGCTCATAGTAGCACCTAAGATGTTCTTGGATGTCTTTGTCAGGTGCTATATGAAAATGCATGTGAATAGAAATGCATGAGCAGACCAAGTACAGGCTTATGTCAAGGCTTATACTGATTTTTTCCCATACTAGTGGTTGGCATCGAGACTGAGGCAGTCGAACTTAGAAGAACATCAAGTCACCATAGTGTGCCATAGTGTGACTCTGTGATGGTCATGTTCTCTTACAACACCTTCAACTCATCATCAAGTCCGAGCCACTACCACTGACTGGATCTTTAATGTATTTCCTCAGCCAATCCTGTACATGCTTCCATCACCTCTGAGGGGCCAGCCTGTGCTCCATCTCAAAATCTCAACTCGTGATCAACAGGGAGCTGACTCGCATTCTGCCTCCACACTCATCCACAGCCAACAAGACCACCATCCACAATCACCAAGACCACCATACAATCCCAGAAATGTTGAAGACCATGTTTTGATGATCTTGGTGTGTTTCTGAAGTATCTGTTCCGAATTGTGCACTTGACTTTGGCTTTTCTCAATACAGGAGGATCTCTCAAGATTTAAATACTCTGACTATGAAAGCAACAGCGAGCAGTGGCTCCAAATCAGAAGGCACTGAAGAGCACAAGGAAGTGCTGAAGGTTTGAGATGCGCATGGGTGGCGTAAAGTGTGGAAGAGCAAGTCACTGGTCAACAAATACTTGTTGTGCTAGGATTAGCAAACACCATGCTTTCTGATGTTTGACTCGCCACTGTTCAACCCAGATTTTTTTTTCAATAGTTTTGGACACAAGGATTCATACAACATTTATGACTGACCATTATTCCGTAGTTCCACTGCTGCTGCTGCTATTTACAAGGAAGAAGAGGGTAACAATGCATCAACATCCTTGTGAATTGATAATAGGTGCCACTACAACTGTAAGCTCCAAGAACTCTCCCCCCGCATTCCCAATGTCATGATCAGTCATGTCTCAAAGTCCCATTCCCAGCCGCTTGCCCGCCTCACATGCCCGGCCCAAATATGCATCTTTCTTTGTCCTAGGGAACACTGCCTCACCCACCAGCTGAACAGAGGTGAACCATTGGTGTCCTCTACCACTGCAGTGGCTCCCTATCCAATCAACAATGCCACCATAGTACTCTCCTACCTGAAAGTAGCAATCTTGTAGCCTCTCTCCATGTAGTTAGTGAATGTAAGAACAAAGGCAACTTATCCCATTAAAATTTCCAAATACTGTGTTGTCTCCGAAACATACTTACCCTTTCCTTCTCCCCCTCCTCACATCCTTCAATGCGATTCAAGACGTTCACTATACAGTGTATGGGTTCACAATAGCTGGATGTACATGGGGTCCTGCCAGGTACTGATTTCAGGGCTCAAAAACTGAGCAACTCACTCCGGATTGCCATAATTTCCTTCCCTAAATGATATTTATTCTTCACCAAGGTAAGCCTACATGCTATGCTCACATAAGCACATCTCTGGGGATGTGCGGGGCAGCTTCCTGCCACTGTTCCCACCCAAATCAACACCTGATCACTACCTCCCACAGTTCATCAATGAGCACCACAGCTTCAGCTAACATTGTGCTATTCCACTCATTGTGGACCTTTTCCCTTTGCTTTTTTTTAGTATATAATACTTATGTATGTATATAGTGATTATAAACATCTATTTTCACTTTTTAACCTATATTAAGCATGCAATTAGAATTCTCCCTTGAACAGGGGAGAAGGAGGGGTCCCTTCTTCCTATTGAAAGGTTCTACTATATATACAGGGCTCTGTAATGACTTATTTAGCTCAATACATGACTGGGGAAGGCTCTACAGGGAGGGAAAGAGGGGAAGTAGGGAGAAGTGAGGGGGGTGTGAGACAGGATACCATCTACTGGGCTGGAACACCCTCTAGAACCAAAATAGTATATGTAGAGGGGTAGAGGTATGTATGTAGAGGTGGGGAGTGATGTAGGAAGTGCTGGTAACAAGGGACTCATTGTCAATGCACCTGTATGGAGAGGGGGGAGAGGTTGTTGCTTACCTGCATTCCCAGGCCTTCCCTTCACAAAATGCACATGGAAAGAGGGTATGATGGTCCTAATAAATGACCTCGTAAACCCCTTAAAGGCCCTGAAGTTATTGGTAGAGACATAAAAGACTATATGTATCCAGGAGAAGGTATGCTTACCCTGTGAGATCCGTGGCACCAAAACGTTCGCTTTCTTCGATTCCAAGGACCAATAGTAAAGTAGAATGAGGGTTGGTAAAGTTTAAGGCAGGAGGATGAGGTCCTGACTCACTATGACATGGGTTTCCCATCAGTAGAGGTGAACTTTGCTCACCTTGTATCACACACCTCACATGCTGTCCAAAACACTCCTATACATCTATAGTAGTCCTATGCCCCTCGTTTATAGCCTACAATTGATCCATATAGTCAATACTTCACCCTACAAGGTAGGAACTTCACATACTCACCTAATCTCTTTGTTGCACCATGCCAGCTCATAGAACTCACTAGTGGCTCTATAGACATACATAACAGGTTACCTTGAGTAGCATTGGACCATAGGAATGGTCCTTGAGTCTGTACAAAAGAGGAGGAGGATCAATGTAGTGAATTGGAATACAGTTACTCACCTACAGCCTGTAGGGCTTCTATACCTGCATATAGTGCAGAGATAATAGTACCATGCTATATTAATACAGGTTTTCTCAGATTGGAGACCATCCAGATAGGAGTTGAGGCCATAGGATACACAAGAGGGTGTGCTCAACCAAGTTTTATGACCTGGTACCATCAGTGATGGTAGCCAAATGCCATTGTGCCGATATCCTTACTTGCTACCGGCATATCCATGGCACATTGAAATCACTGATGGAACAAACAAAAAGACATAAACAAGCCATTTTCGAAAGGGCCTAAGTATCGTTCTGCAAATAGCTGGAAGAATAAATATCATTTAGGGAATGAAATAATGCTGGTGTCAGGTTTTGATGGAATTGACTATTATAATAGTGGGTGAGGCACCAGATCACCCACTAGAATAAGACTGGGTTTGTGGGAAGATCAGGTGCATTGCTGACCCCTATAAACACCACATCTAATCACCAAACCTATCTGCCTATCCACAATGTCCAAGAATCAGAAAGCAAGAGCTGACCAATCTGCAATCTTTACCACTGTAGAGGAAGATCCTGATCTTCTTGATCTGCTAGAAATTGTGACATCCCCTGCTAGAAAAGTAATCTTTATCTCCCACCTTCACAAATCCCTGCCTGGTGCTTTTGATTGGTTTGATGGCATGGAGTCTGCAAAGCAGTTTGACATCTTCACCACCTGGTTTGGGAATTATGACCAGTCACATAACCTCTTTCGTTGCATCAGTGGTGCATTATACCATTGGCAGCAATACTTCCTGCAGAACTGATTCAGTAAGAGGCAGTTCAGTACCTTGATCAGTTTGGATTGGACCAATGACAAAAAGTCAGCCTTTCTGGGTAAGATTCACGTCATATATGTTTCCCAGCTCAAAACCCCTTATCCACCCAAATACCACTGGATGGTGGAATCTTCAGCAATTGAGCAGAGATGGAAGGAGTACATCGAAACAGGAGAGCAGCCTGATCCCAGGCACAAGTGATATCCTTTATTTCTTGTTGATCCTAAGAAACTTCAGGGGGATTTGGAGAGCAGGATACTGTTATCATCTATGATAAGAGAACACAGGAGTTGGTGATGGTTATCATTTGGAATTTTGTTGGCCATCCAGCACTTCTTCATTGCATGGAAGATATCATCAAAGATAATGTAAAGTATCGCACAAGCATGTGAGTAAGCATTTTGTTCTAATATTCATTATCTTGATTCAAACTTTTGTTAGCTTGCTGATCCGGGCAGCATTGTTCAGACTGGAGTTTCTGCTGGAGCATGAAGCAAGCCTACAATTGGTTGGGTCAAAAATATCAAGTCAAAGAAGCTGTCTGATGAATTTGTTGACCATCTTGATAAGAGGACTCTGCCCATGCTTTCTCTCTTCTGTGGATGCTTATTCACAGACAACTTCCCAATGAGCTCTTGGATGATATTGTCACTTGGCTTGCTGAGACTGGGATTTATCAAATGAACAAGAAGATTGAAGGCTTTGAGGAGAATAGTGTTAAAGGGGAGTTAGAGTTGGAAATTGGAGAAGAATCATTCAATTTTGAGTGGGCAGAGCTTGCTCCTCCTTCAGGTGCAATGGCTGCAAATTATTCTAGGCATTTACTACCAGTTATATTACAGCTTCTCCTGACTGACAATGTTTATCTTCTGGGTTTGTTCATAAGGAGGTCAACCAGCCACACAAGTTTGCTACTGCCTGGACAATATCAAGGACTTTACAAGAAGATCAGGGTGGCCACTTCTACAACTGTAAGTATGGTATTCGGTGATAATACTCGACCCGATAATCCAACCAAAACACCTAAAATAGATGAATCGAGGTATAA